>CAKNWW010321339.1:0-11117 GCA_932074435.1 Andricus kollari | reverse complement strand
TAAGGTTCTGAAATAAGGTTTTGAGCCCGGAACTTCAATTTTATGTTTTATGATTAAAAAAAAACTACGAATTCCATCAAAAAATGATTAATAACTGATTTATATACCTTTTTAGGGTGAACAACTGTTGTCTATTATTTTTTTTCGTATCTTGCGTTGTTTTTTCCAAAAATTTAACTTTTTTATATCTCATGTTATTTGGCAGTATTAAAACAAAAACTACGTAGCCTATCAAAAAACGATTAATAGCAAATTTGTAACTCTTTTTTGTGCGACCAAAAATTGGATTTGCGATTTTTCAAGAAAATTCAAAAAGTTATTATCATTATCTTGTAGGACTTTCAAAATCAACCTATTTCTTCTCTTGACTTTTCTTTATATCGTGCGTCGTTTGGCTTACATTATTTTTTAATTTTAATTTTTTTTTTTGAATTTTGGAAATGCTATAACTCTGATAATTTTATTTTCAACAAAAATAGTCGTGTAGATACATTGTTCGAATTTCCGAGTACAACGAACAGCCGTACATAGAATTCTTAAATCTTAAAAACAATGCTCTCTCAAATTTTGAAAATGCTCTATTTTTTAAAATTTGTATCCAAAATATCTGTCTAGAAAACATGACCTTCAGCTTCAGACACTAAAAGAGTGTATTAAAGACCAATCTAATAGATTAATTCTTTCGAAAGTTATCGTGCTCACAGGCGGACATACAGACATACAGACAGACACATTTTACATAAATCTAATACTTCTTTTTATAGCAAACAAGTTAAATTTCCACCCAAAAATTATATAGGTATGTTCAACTAGAAGAACATAATTAAATTTTCAGTTCAAAAAAATAATTCCTAATAAAAAAGAACCAATTTCAAAAAACTAGTTTGATTAAAGAAAATGAATGTTTGACCAAGCAGACTAATTTTCTTCTAAAAAAGTTGAATTTTCAACAAAAAATATGAATTCTCAACCAAGAATTTAATAATCAAATTAACGAAATTAATTTTCAACCACAAAAAAACTATTTTCAACAAAATAGGTTGATTTTCAACCAAAGAAATGAGGTTTCAACTGAGATGATGAATCCTGAAAAAAACTAAGAATTTGATTGAAAATTCGAATTTTCAACAAAAGACATGAAGCCTGAATCGCTTGACGAATAAAATGATGCTTGATGTCCACGTGTTTGGTTCGAGAGTGAAAGACAGGATTCTCGACAAATTTTCCAGCAGATTGATTGTCGCTGAAGATGGTGATCTTGGACGGTGTGTCGAGTCGGAGTTCTTTGACGAACCTCGACAAATGAATAGCTTTTCGAATGGCCTCAGAGAGGCTTACATATTTGGCCTCTGTAGATCATAAGGGCACAATTCTTTGTTTGCGTGAGGTCCAAGATCTTACTGCGCATCGTATCGTAGCTCTCATTGGATGGTGCCCCTCAGGCTTATGAGCGGTACGTGTACCTAGGTTCTTCCATTTGTAACCTCTTCCCATATAATTTCCGACAGCAGTTGTTTTTATATAAAGCCAATATTTTGGATAACCCTCCTCGTCAATATTATGAGGTCTCAACAAAAATGGTTCATCTTTGTTGACTGTAATGTCTTCACCCAAAACAGAGCTATCCGACGTTGTCAACTCAATGGAGCCTACTGTTTCATATCTTTCTGTGAGGAAAAAATGTACATTTATTAAGTTTTTGTACACTAGTAACTTGAGCTCTAAAAATTTTAATCAATCACTGGTCAACAAAGAATGACATATATTCATGAGATGGAAACAGCATTTTCCAAACTAGTTTTTCGATGCATTTTTAAATTAGCATCCAATGGGCACTTTTTTTTCGCTGACTTAACTGATTCTCAAGATAAGGGAAAAGCAGCTAATGCGCAGCAGCGGGAAATGTACAACCGTAAATTTTAGAAAAATCTGCTTACTATGAACGAGTGAGTTTAGATTCACTATATGCATTTATGATTACAACATCAGATAGTGCCAAAATTATGCTAGTTTGAGACAAAAAGTTTGTTTTGGGTGTTTATCATCAGTTACGACGGTTGGGAAGAAATCATTGAAGCTTATAGTATTTCGCAGCAAATGTATTAAAACTTTATTATTATTGATATTCTGAAACAGATATAATTAATAGTGCGAGTCGCATCGCCCAACCGGTAGAGTGAGTTGACGCACATGGACATTTTTGGAAGAGTTAATAATTAAGTACTTAATTTGATACAGATTAAATTTTTTTTATGAGTGAAGCAATTCTAGGGTATTGATCTACATATTCCATAGTTTGCCACTGCATTATTGATTATGTTTTCCTTTCTATAGACTGACCTATGATATTTTTTTCAAGTTTTCTTATCTATGAATTAAGTAAAGATTTCAAAGATTACATTGTGTGAATTTCATGTTTTTGCCGTAATCTTCCTGACTTATAAAACGAGTTAAAGTAACTGTACGAAATTCGAGAAATTTAATTTTTTTTAATAAACTTCTTACGTGATGTATCGTCTTCGAAAAGTCAGAAATATCTCTTAAGGACACATGGTACACATTTTCGAAAAAAATATTTTCGGTACATATTTTATAGCGGAAAGGTGATTAAAAATATATTCGACACAAAACATTTCAGAATCATGATGTACCTAATATATAAAAAAAAGTTTTCTATTTATGAATGCATTGACCGCATTCTGTTGACCAGTGCTATTATTAATTATTAATTATAATATAGTGCAATGTTTTTCCTCTTCAATTTTATGCTTTACACCAGCATACAATTTGGAATTGTTCAGTTGATCTGATTTGGTAATATATTGCGAAAATTTTTTTTTTTTTGAGATTAGGGCTTCTATATTTCAATTAAGTAATCGATAATGAATTTTACTTTGAAACAAACGACAATTTCAATTGTCTGGTGTTAGGAGATTTTTCTATTTTTTGAGGCTTTGAATGCTTAGTGTTTCAAATTTTGAAGCTACTGCTTTGGATTGGTTGCGATCTCGAGTGTTTTAAATTCAAATAATGTTGAATTTTGAAGAATTCAGAATAAAACGTATTTCAATTAGAAAGCTACCAATTAATTAAGTCTTATTTTATTTTATAGCGTGTGACATTTAAACATATTTCTGAAATACTCTTTACCGTGCAATTATGAGAATCTTTATGTTTGGAAAACTTATGAGGAATGAACGATTCAAATTAGATGATTTTAATGAAGATAAATAATAATTATAATATTATATTATACTTACTAGAACGTGCTAGCACAACAAAGCTAACACACGTGAGGAGTAAAATAGCAACAAATTCCTTCATTTTTTAAAATAATCACAATGACAGATAAAGGAATCAGGACACTAATTTTCAGAATTGAGTTTGAAGACTGAATTGATAAACGACTGCCATATATACTCATTTTTACGATATAATCCCAAAATTCCGCTTTATTTGTTCTCCTAAATAAATAAGGCAAGACGAGAAATATTATTTATCTCAGACCTCAAAGTTTCCCATATTTGCTATATTTATAATCCATGGAACCTTCGGAATAATTAAAGATGACATTATGTGTAAAACCAAAAGTTAATACCATTTTCGGTAAGTTAGAAAAATAATTTATTTTACTTTTTTATAATTTAATTTTTTCTCAGTGTTGCTTTCGACCAATTTGTTAAAAATTGCTGGAAATTTGTTGATGATGGAGCTCAATATTTCTTTCGTTATAAATCATGAAATTCGGACGTTCCAACATTTTCCAATAGTCCAAGTCAAGATAAAATGCCTGAAATATTTCTAATATTTATTATAGCTATAAATCTTTAAAAGTTTGTATTAATCGAAATTAGCTGACCTGCAAAATTTAATATGATATACGTGGTGAGACACAAGAATGATAACATTGAGTGATCATGTAGTTTTTATTCATGAAGTAATAAGAAACTCACGGTCATTACTATTAGCATTTTGGACGGAGAAACATCGTGCCAATCTTAGTTGCGGTTTAAATGTTGTGAAAAAAAGAATTTTCAAATCAGGCAATTTTATTGGAGCAGTGAAGTTTTCCAATGTGATACATGTAGTACATATACTATTTTCTATGGAAAAATTACAATTTTTTGCATTGGTTATTCATTATATTTTTAGTTTTGAAATTGTCAAATCGTTTAAAAAATATTGGAGTATCTGCGAACTATCAAATCAATGTCATCTAAATATCTGGATCAGTCCATGTTTGATTTTTACATAGGATTTTACGTCTTGCACGTAACCATGGAGTGGATCATATCCTACAAGGTCACCAACAGATAGACACTCTTATCTTACAATTTTACTGAGTTCATATAGACGAAGCCTAGGTACGAATTTAGTATCTACGACTTCGAGCAGGAGGTACAAGCATCTTCATTATTACACAATATAATGGCGATTCTCCCCATGTGAACGTTGTCTTGATAACTGTCTTGTCTGATTGGGACAACATCTCCTTTCCGGTAGCTGGTTACCCTGAATACATGACTGGAACATTCAGTGAGTGTTCCGAGTAAATGAGCATCAATTACAGATTGTTGAAGAGCTTCTGAATAGCGATGAATGCCAAAATCACTCTCCCCATTCAATTTTAGTTCACATCTTAATACAGCACCTAAACGCCACAAACTTTAAAGCAGTTCATGCTACTCTGATGAAGATTTCGCCACATTTTTATAATTCTTTAAATTTCTCATGGCTCTTTTGAAAAAAGTATGCTTGCTTTCAAAACGGAGAGTGAAAACCCTTATTAGTGGACCGAATTGTAGTATCACTTCAGGGTAGTGGGTCAAAAAATGATGCTACGTTTGAAGCTTGACATATGGAAATAGCCTCTTTTTCATGCTGAGATATTTGTCGACGATTGGTTTCAAATACAGAATGTACGACTTATGGATTTCGGATGCGCATACTATCTCCATTATTTCAGTGAGTTTTAGAAGACAAATTCATACCTCATTATTTGTATCAACTTTGTGACTTCTGAAAAAGGAAAGACGACGGAGTAAATTCAAAATTTGTCAAGCACCACCAACGATTCTTGTTCCTTTTTTGGGTACGTTAGCTGGCTTGCCTCTTTGATTATAGCTGGAATACTTAAAAGATTCAATTTTTCGATTAAGGAACCCCAAAGTGAAAAACCTCATGGAAATAAAGAACAAGATCATGAGATACAAATTATAAGCAACAACTTCCTACATTAGGCCATGATGAAAGCAACGTGGCAAACTAGGCTTGTACACATGAAATCCACGTAGGCGATTTAATTCTGAATCGAATTTAATTCCCTGATGATGTTTCTTTTTCTTCTTTTTCTTCAGAGCCTTTTTATAAAAATGGACTATCCTGCGCACAAAATAAATGGGAATGTAATCGGAATTATTTTTACAAGCACTGTTCTCTTCTTCAAAATCACTTCTGTCCTCAGAGCTACTACTCTTGACTTTTTTATCTTGCTTTCGGTCCTCATATTCATCTGTTTCTACGTAAGAATGGGGAGCCTCGTCTTCTTCTACTACTTCTTCTTTTTCTTCTTCTACTTTTCCTTTTCCTTCTTCTCCTTAATTTCCTTTAATTTCACACACTAGGTCCAGATTATCCACATCGCCTCCATCTTCCCCCTCCTCTTCTTCCTCTTCTTTATCTCTTTCTGATGTCTTCTTATTCCATTCAGGCCAAAATTCGGTGCGAGTGATCAAACAGTATCTGCAGAAGTGCGGTGTCGTGCTGAAGTTTTCTACGAATCCTCCGAGCGTGTGACTACCGAGATTATCATTACATATGAAAACAATTGTTCCTTTTATGAATTTATTTGGAAAGATCTCAATACCTTAATTTTCAATCACTTCCAAATCCTTAATAAGGGTCTCGTAAACTATTTTCTTGTCAAAGTGCTTTTCGTAACACAGTGCGACTAGGTGAATTCTATTGATGTGGGTTCGAATGTATTGTGGTAGGTTTCCTAACATCATGTAATCTGCGAGAATTTTATGTTTTATACGCGCTGTACTGATAGGAGCAACAATTTTAAAAGCATCAGTATAGAGTATGATCTTCAGAGTGAGAAGAAATTCGATAGACGTTGGATTTGATAGAAAAACGTTCCCATTAGTAAAATCTCTGATAATATCTGTCCTTGGTGCTCCCGGAGCACTTAGATTGATATCCAGTGATTTATCTTTAAACATAGCGTTTAGAGTTTCGATGATGGGTACATAATGGAAATACTTAGTTTTTCCATTGGCTGTCACTAATTCAATAGCTTCTGGGGCGACGTAAGTTAGGTTTTGTTTGTAAAGTTTCTTCCTTTTGTGATTTCTAAAGCTGAAAAATGTTGTCTTAACTGACTTCTAATCAAATTCATCCTCAGAGAATCAACATTCCTGGACTATGTAACAAACTGGAGAGTTAAAGCGGGTACTTAAAATTCAGCTTTTAACTTTAAAAACATCTGCGACAGATTCATTAAATATAATTCCTGCAATTTCCCATTGCATTCGGTACTGTTCTCTTCATTTTTGAATTCTGGATATTGATATTCAGTCTCATGATGTTGGATATCAGTTGGTACTTCTATGTGATTTCCAACGATATCCGAATGTGAAAAGTTATTCTTATGATATCGCGTAAAAAGAGAACTCAACGAACTAACAGTTTTAAGAACACTTTTGCAACTTGGAATAGGACATTCAATTTCTTCGTCTCTCCGCAAATGATCTTTCAGGTGTTTCATGAAAATCTCATCATTTGTTTTTTCTTTTATATAATGAGAAAGACTACAAATGAAGTTGACGTTTTTCGTTGATAAAATGTGTGAAAAGTTAGTATTAGAAATTTGACGAGATCTTACATGATGAATTCTCAGGATATGCTTCCTTAAACATAACTCTGAAGTAAAAATCTTTATACAACCGTTCAAACCGCAATGCTTGAACTTATTGACGTTTCTGTGGATTTGTGATGCTATAAATGTACTGCCGAAAACTTGGTCCGGCTGTTACAAAAATGGCAGCAAAACTGCATACTGCACAATATTGAGTATTAGTACATGAGGACAAGGATAGATATACATTCGGGGAATTTATCAGACATCAGGAACTGATTCAAACATTTTTCAACAGGACTCATACTTTAGGTGCTACAGTGGTTTTAACATTTAAATTGGTAATAACTTTTTCTTGGATCAAGATACGGCAAATTAAATATGATATTCCTTATCTACGACTAAAAATACATTAAAAAAACACGAAATAGCAGAATAGAGCTCACAAAGTCACACAGCCATTCAAAGAACTCATAGATTTCCAAGATTTTGCAAAAATTTCAGAAAATTCCAAAAGATTTCATAGAAATTTCAAGATCACATACAGATTTTACATACTTTACAAGGTTGCAAGAAATTCACAAAGATTTCAAACTATTTAAAGGATTTCAAAAACATTTTAAATATTGTAAACGATTTCAAATAATTCAGAAAGATTTCAAAATATTTGAAGGTTTACACAAACATTTTTAATATTTTTAAAAATTGCAAAATCGTTTATAAGAATACAAGACATTTCAAATATTCCACTGATTTCAAACAAATTCAAAAAATTTCGGAACGGTTTTACGAATATTTCAAAGAATTCATAAAGTTTTCAAAATATTAAAAAAAATTTCACAAATCTTTCAAAGATTTGAAAGATTTTTCAAAAATTTAAAAAGATTCCAAAAGATCTTGCTGAAATGTCAGGATCCCACATAGATTTTACATATACATTTTTCAAAGATTTTGCAAAAATTTTAGAAAACTCCAAAAGGTTTCACACAAATTTCATAACCATAATAATAATTATTATCTTAATGAATTATAATAATTATAATTTTTCAAATAATGGTCAATATAATAATTATCATAATGATGATTATAATTCATTATGATATAATAAATAATAAGTATTCAATTATTACGTATTGTCATATGTCAGATGTTCGAATTGAGAACCTCGGAAAATCCAAGCAGTTTGTCCATGTAATCTTCCATTCAAATTTTCCTGAGGGACAATTTGAGTGAAGGACATACGTGACAAATTGAGGATTTTAGGAAGTTCTAAACGACGAGTTTGCTCATCCCAGATGAATCATCCTATTGTATTGAGTCCCTTCCGCCTTTCTCCCCTTTGGCCGGTAAGCATCGAAACACTCGCTTAGTCACTTAAGCAGCTCCCGATCACGTGCCGCCGCCGTGTTTTCTATAACCCTGAAAATATTGCGATAGGCCCAGGCAAGTGCGCCAGTGTCCCTCTCTCTCCTTCTCATGCGCGCTCTCTACTTCCCGTCAGCACTATTGCCCTCTCACTCTTTATCTTGCTTTCACTCTGGCGCACGGCCAACGCCGTGGAGCTCAAATGACATTCCAAAATCAGCTTCGAGTAAATTAAATTCACAAAGTAAAAGTTTCTCACTTAGATCCAATAATTAAATTAGCAAAAATATAAACACCGGGCATTACATTTCAGAGGATCCGAATCAACTAAAATAAGATTATTAACTTACATGAACCCTCCCTGGAATGACGTATTAAAAATGGTAATCTAGCAATAGATGTACGTACACACATACATGCATTAACAGTATGATACGTAAGGAAATAGCTGTAGTTTCTCAAAGTATCGTTCACACTTTTACACCAGTATAAACGTTTCGATTTCTACGATAAGAGCTTGGCGAATTATTCTATCACAAACGGGGTAGGAAGGTCATTTGAGGTCAGATGTAAAATAAATAAATAAATATTTTATTATTATTAATTAAAATAAATAGATAAAACTCGAATGACCGTTCTATTCGACCTAGCTCCACGATTCTTTTTGGAAAGTGAAGCTAGGATAGATTTAAGTTACCTCCGTTATTTTTATAATTTTAGATCAATTATTTATATTTTTAGCGTACTGTTATTACTTTTTAAATAAGTTTAGATTCGGTGCCGACGCGCGGAGGCTGAGGTAGTGGGACCGAGGCAAGCGTCCCCCACTGATTGGTTGCGCCTCCGTTGCCGGCGTCTCAGCCATTCAGCGGGTCCGTTGCTGCTCCCTACTGCCACAGAGAGCTCTGTTCCCGGTCACCGGGAGCGAGACGAGAGTCTCAGAGCTCAATCGATGTACGATTTTTGGGCAGAGTAGTTGCGTCAGCTCTACCTCCGTCACCTGTCAACCAAATAAAGAAAATATTACACAGCAGCCTTCCGCTTCAGATCTTTCTGAGTTCTTTCCTTGATTCCTTGACGGAATTAGTTAATTTCGGTTTTCGCGTCCAAACAGCGTTCGTTTTTCGTGTGCATTTCTCGCTTTGATCCGGTGGTATTATTTTCTGGACATCTCTTCAGTGTGTGCATCGTTACCAGTGTCCCACCCTCAGGAGAGGAAATGGTTCTTCGTCAAGTGCAGTGTTTCGTCTCTTCTCATCTGGAGACAGAGGCTGGCCGAAAGGTCAGTTCTCTTCGCTTTCCAGATTAAATCCCTTTTGATAGAAACGGGGCTTGGCCGAAAGGTTGGCACTTCCTATCAAAAGGCATTTTTGAGAAACGAGGCTGAAACATCTCACGTTATCGTGAGTGTACGCTGACCGCCAGCACTAATATCCACAATTCTCCGTTCCGCCGTCCGTTTCGTGTACGGTAATTTGTTTTAAAGGTAAAACCCTTGATGAAAGAGCCCTCAAAGAACACATGCCCTAATCGACGGACGCACTGGCGCTGCTTCCTGCAGGAGGAGGAAGCTTCACTCACCGCCGAGGAACGCGCGCAATGGGCCGCTGAGCGCCGAGCAGCGGCTATGGAGCGGCAACGATAGGCCGCATTGGAGCGGTCACGGAGAGTCGATGAACCTTTAAATCAACATCGCCTGGAGGAGCAACGTCGGATCGCTGAGCTAGCTAGACAGTTGCAAGAGCGGCAGCAGGCCATCGAATTAGCTCAGCGACAGTGAGAGGAGCGGCGCCGGGCTGTCAATTTAGAGCAGGCCCCGTTAGTAGAAGCCGGACAACCCGAGGTCGTCGGATCAGCCCCGCCGGCAGGTGCCGGACTATATCACCTGGACGATCCCGGCTTATTCCCCGAAGGGTGATGGAATTTATTAGAGATCCGGAGAGGACGTGAAGGTACGCGCGTGCGGAAGCCGGCCAGAAGTCATGCCGTTCCTTTTTGGTTGTTAGGTGCCTAGGTTCGTGGAGGAACCACGGTACGTATTTCCGCCCGTCAACCTGACCCGTCGCGACAAATCTCCGGTGGCCAGTACAAGTCGCGGGCCTATATATGTGGATTGCTTGGATCCACCTCCGTCCCCAAGGAAACTGAAGGTTCCACCTGCATTCGCTTTACCCGCTCCACAAGAATTAATATAATTTCGAGTCCCAATTTCTTCGGGAACCCCTCAAATTGCCGACGAAGCTCGTGCCGTTTCCCCGGCTCGCCCCGACGGATTATCCACACGGCCTCCAGTAGAAGAAACATCTAGCACACCAGTTCCTCCCCGTGTCGTCGAAGAGATCGAGGACCACACCCTGGTGCCTCCTCGTTCTGCCGAGGAACCGAGTTCCAGCGACGACGTTCTATTTCTCTCAGCAGACCAGACGCCGGAGACGTTCTCTCCTCCTCACCAGCCCACTCCTTCCGGGTTGGTGAGACCGTTCAGGGAAGTCCTCTCCCTATCCTTCACCACTTAACCTCTCCCTACCTTTCCTTTCACCTGTCTTTTTCCCCCCCCCCCCCAAACACTCCCAACTGCCTTTGGAATATTTCGCTCTTTGACAAAATATTTCAAAAACTTTGGGAAAATTACTCAGCTCATTAGGAAAATTATCTTTTCCAACTGAATTGGGTAATTTTCCCTGAGGAACAGTTGGGAAAATTCCCAAAAAAATTTACAGTAAAGCATTAAGCAGACCATTTCTTGAAGCCTTTCCCATATATGCGATAGGATCAAAATTAGATTCTCAAACGCGATTGAAGTGGAAGGAACACGTAAGCTCGAACTCCTCTCCGTCTACGGAACAGATACTCGAGTTTTTGCATAGACGTGAGAGGATTTTGGAATCTAAGA
>CAKNWW010321333.1:0-10203 GCA_932074435.1 Andricus kollari | reverse complement strand
ACCGGCCCATAGCTTGTTTAAACACCAGCTACAAGCTATTCACTGGCATCCTCAAAGAGAGGATATTAACATCTATCGACCAGGTATGGAGTGCAATAATTGAACAACGTAGATGTAAGAGAGGGCTGGCAGGTTGCAAAGAGAACCTGTTAATAGACATGTGTATTACCCAAGACTCGATCAGGTATCGACGCGATCTGTTCATGGCTTGGATTGACTACCGTAAGGCATTCGATAACGCGAACCATGCGCTACTTATTAAGCTCCTTGAGTGCCTGGAGGTGCATTCAAGAATAGTGAGATGCATAAAAGATCTTATGCTCTTGTGGCGGACAAGATTTGTCATAACATCTGACGAAAGACAAGTGACCACCAGCTATATCACATATAAGACAGGGGTCTTCCAAGGAGACTCTCTAAGTCCAATACTTTTCTGCATCTCCCTCTTGCCTCTACCGAACAGAAGAGAATATAAGTTCAACCACCTTTTATATATGGATGACCTTAAACTCTTTGCTTCCTCGAAAGACCATCTTAACATCCTTGTGGAGGCGGTGAATAGGTGCTCTGAAGCGATTGGCATGAGCTTTGGACTGGACAAGTGTGCCTGCATCCACCTACAGCAAGGACGACTAGAAACTGCACCATCGAGTGACGATCGGGATGTTCAACTCTTAGGCGGAAATACCATTCAACATCTTGGTAATGGAGAAACATACACATATCTTGGAATACCGCAAGCAGAAACCCAACATGTGCTGGTGTTAAAAATGGCCCTTGTAAAAAGGTATCGCCAAATTCGCAGAAAAATGTGGGCTTCCGAATTGTCGGGAAAGAATAAGATCCAGGCGAGCAATATGCTGGCCGCTCCTATACTGATCATTCGGCGCAGTAAAATGGAACGTCGATGAGTTGAAGCAACTTGACCGAAGCACACGCAAGATGATGAAAATCCATCGAAGTCATCATCCTAGATCTTCCGTACCTCGAATATACCTACCTCGAGATGAAGTGGGTAGGGGCTTGCTAAGCTTGGAGTGTCTCCATCGAAGAACGGTTCTGGCTACAGCCTGCGTAGTTCTAAATAGTGCAGATTCTCTTACGCAACTCGTACATCAACATGAAGCCAACAATGTTCCGGCGTTTCTATACCGTGCCGCAGATAGGGCCACAGAGGAGCTTGGCCTCCCATTTGATTCCAGCGGCACTACACATGGCTTAGCATCACTAACACCTTCGGTGCTCAAAAGTCGTGTACAGGAAGCAGAACATACGCTTCTACTAAGAGAACATGTTGACAAGCCCCTTCATGGTAAATTCTACGGCATCATACGTAGAGATGGGCTCTCGATGGGTCTGTCCAACATGTTTCTCAAGTCTGCTGGATTGAGATCGGAGCCTGAGGGATTTCTTTTTGCCTGTCAAGACGGCGTTATAGACACCTTAGTTTACCGCGAGCGCATAATGAATATACCTGTAGGCGATACTTACTGCCGAGCGTGTAAGCAAGAGCCAGAAACACTTGGGCATGTTCTCAGTGGATGCTCAAAGTATGCACGTTACGGATACATCGAGAGACACAATACGGCTCAAAAAGTGTTATATTACCATCTTAGGCACTTCTATGGTGTTGATCTATTGTCCGTCTTGCCATACGTCCAGGGGGAACTCGAGTCCGTTGTGGAGAATGATCAGTGTAAGATCTACTGGAATTTCTCATTTTCCACCACTCAACGTATCAGTGCTACGAAACCTGATATTGTCATCCAAGCTCTGAAAACCAAGATCATTTACGTGATTGAATTCTCGGCACCAGCCAATGGTAATATCACGGCAAAGGAGGAAGAAAAACGGGCGAAATATCAAGCACTTCTTTTCGAGCTGAGCAGGCTGTACCAAGGCTGCAAAGTCCATCTTTTAGTTCTCATAATCGGATGTCAAGCTCATTCCATCCCAAACTGGATGCAAAAGGTTGTTCTTCTGGGATCACTTCATTTGGTCCGTCAACACTGTTCCTCATAACATTCTTCAAAGATTGGTACCTCTAAAAAAGTATCCAGAGGTAAAACCTTCATCTCCAACTGTCCCGTCTGCCGCGTAAGGTCATCCGCGGCTAGAAACCTGACTGCAAGGAACAGTGTTGAACGATGTTCTCTCGCGTAAATTTCCCGCTCTTGCTTACCTTCTAGGACAGAAGGAGCAGAATTGGATGACGTAAACGTTCCAGTTGCGTCGGGATTGATTGCTGTAAGGAACCATGATCGTAGCTTCCGGAGCCTAAAACTTCTCTATAAAAAAAAACGAAATAATGACAGAGTTTTTAATTCAGAAAAATAAAGTTTCAACCCATAAGAAAATGATATTACCCTGCTGGAAGTAAACGGATTCAAACGGATAGGAATTAGCGGATTCAAACGAATAGAATTTTTTTATCCGTTTGAATGAGCACTTTGCATCCTTTTCAATCATGTTCTATCGTTTGCTAGATTTTGAAATCTGTATCCGTTTGAATAATTTTCAATACGTGAAGTAGAATTTCTTCCGCCCCTATCCGTTTCAGTCCGAAATTTTTTATCCTTATCTATCCGTGAGATGGTATCCTATTTATCCGTTTCAAGCCGCCTCCAAGTAAAATTATGCAATCCATATTTATCCGTTTTAATCAGACTTCAACTAGTAATACTCTATCCGCGTCTATCCTTTTAAATCTGTATTGAACTAAGAATATTCTATCCTCGCGTATCAGTTTGAATGAAAAACTTCTATACCTACTTATCTGCAGTGAAAAGTATAATGCTAATTCGTATTTGATAGAAAATCACGATTTATAACCGACAGTCAATAATTTTTTTTACATAATGATAAAAATCAAAGTAGTCCGCGGGTAGATAAGGATTGGGTGACAGAAGGATTGAAGAGAATAAGCATTGATTGTCACGGATACCTTTTCAATCCGTGATAGATGAGGAGATAAAATCAAAGTAGTACGCAGATAGAAAAGAATACGGTGACGGACAGAGAATTATGGATTTGTGCAGATAGGCAATACATTTTATGGTGAAAGGATTGAAGATGATAAAAAATGATTGGCACGGATTAAGATTCTATTTGCACTTGATAAGAAGGAAAGTCTAAGTAGGTCGCGGATAGAAAAGAATAGGTTGCGGATAGAAAATTATGGATTGAAATGGATAGAAAATATAAATATATTGCTTATCCGTTTCAATCCATATATTTTTTAATTTATATTGTGGAGAACGGATTAAAGAGAATAAGCAATGATTGGCACAGATTAACATTCTATCTGTGTTATATAAGGAGAAAAATCAAAGTAGGTCGCGGATGGAAAGGATAGGGTGACGGATAGGAAATTATTTATTAGACCGGATAAACAATATGTTTTGTTGAGGACGGATTAAAGAGGATAGATAATGATTGGCATGGATGAGTATCGTATCCATGATAGATATTAACGAATGTTAAAGTGAATTCCGGATAGACGAGGATAGGGTTGCGGATAGAGATTCTTGGATTAGAAGGCTAATAGAAGGATTAAAGAGAATAAGAATTGATTAAATAGGATAAATTTTTAATCCATGATACGTGACGAGATCAAATCTAAGTAGTTGGCGGATAGACAAGGATTGAGTCGCGGATGAAAAATTAAGGATTGAAACTTATATGTATGAAAATGGATAGTAATGCACAAAAATGCATACAGAAGGATTAAAATGGATAGCTACACCGGACAAGATTATTATTCAAGCGGATAGCTGGATATACAACAGATACAAACGGATTGAAGATTATAAAAAAGTATTCAAACGGATACTTGTGAATAGATGATGGATTAAAACGGATAAGGTTTCAATCATTTTACTTCCAGCAGGGTAAGGCATAAAGCATGTACAAGAGAGAGAACCATGTGATGTAATTCACTTATAAGCTATAGAATAAATTAATTTTTATATTATGAAAAATCAACCCATAATAAAGTGGCAGCAAGGTATAGAGCATGTGTGTGTAGAAAGAGAGAGATTTGCGATTGAGCGACTCAAAAACAATCATAAATCTCACAAGATGCCTCTGCAAATAAATTAAACCATACAAAAAATTTCGCCCGAATCTTGAAAAATACCAACAGATTCTTAAGAGATCTTATTACATGCAGTGGATCACAGTGAGAGATTTAGAATCTTATATCGATATAGCTCATATGTCAAATAAACTCTTAGCAATTAATATTTTATAGCTTCGTAATAATTTTTTAAATAATATTGATTTCGACTATTTTGGGATGAAGGACATATAGTTGGAAAGCTCTTGTTAGAATTTATGCAATAAAATCAGCTACATTAATATTAAAATGGACTGTAAGGAACGTTGAAATCATCTTTCGCATAATAGAGAAATTTGCTGAAAAGATTCAATTTATTTACTTGAAACATTGAAATAAAGTATCATGAATGATAAAATAAATTCAGCAACATTAAAATTTAATGCAAGAATAGTCAGAATCAAACATTGAAACATGATACAATCATTTAGTGATAAACTGAACATCTACTTTCTGAAACACTTAAATCAACATTTAGTGATATAGACATTTCATTAAATAATAATAAAAATGCTGAGTAAAGTATTGATTACGTATATTGAAATCTGCTATTATATATAACATCTGCAAATCTTGTTTTTTTCTTAGAACCAAATTTTTTTTAAATTGTAGTTAAATAAATCCATTTAAAGGAACCAGGATTTCTGGTTAACAGAATAATGGATATACAGTTGATTAAACTATTCCAACTTAGTAGACGAAACTTTGTTTCAATAAAACGGGAACCTGGGTTACCAAAGATTATCATAGAGTGCGCCATCATCGGATACGCTGCTTTTTCTTGTAGTTGTAATCACGTTTTTCCCTGTTGAATCTTGAATTATCCTAAATCAAGTTAAATGAACTATTAAAATGTACGTGGAAGAACAAGAAATAATGGAGGTTGAGGAGGATGAGGATACGATAAATTTTACAGTCAAGTCAAGTATGTACTGAAAATATTATATTAAATGATTATATGCTCTAAATCGTCTGTTAGAGGTTTTAAAAGCTGTGTTGAGCTTCCTACACTTTCTTCTTGAAAAATGTGTGTGTATATGTGGCATTTTGAATGTAAAAATAAAGGAGGACGTCACCTTCCAAATAACAAAAAAAAACTAAGGAAACAGTAGGTAATGCCTTGTTCCTGCATACTAGATTTATCGCCACTCTCGGTGCTGCCCTCTATTCTGAGCTTAATAAATCGCCATCCTCATATAAATTTGGCTTTATGTTAGTCCTAAATCAACATTTGGTAATGAAGAAATCTAATTTAATAATAATAATATCAGTGCTACGAAGCCTGATATTGTCCTCCAAGATCAGAAGACCAAGTTCATTTACGTGATTGGATTCTCGGCACCAGCCAATGGTAATATCACGGCAAAGGAGGAAGAAAAAGTGGCGAAATATCAAGCATTTTTTTCGAGCTGAGCAGGCTGTACCAAGGCTGCAAAGTCCATCTTTTAGTTCTTATAATCGGCTGTCTTGGAGGTATGATAGCTTCATTTTTTAGTCGATTCAACAAGATTCCGGTTTGCCAGCGTCAGGCTCATTCCATCGCGAACCGGATGCAAAAGGCTGTTCTCATGGGATCACTTCATATATTTCGTCAACACTGTTCCTCATAACATTCTACAAAGATTGGTAGCTCTAAAAAAGTATCCAGAGGTGAAACCTTCATCTCCAACTGTCCCGTCTGCCGTGTATGGTCATCCGCGGCTAGAGACCTGACTCCAAGGAACAGTGTTGAACGATGTTCTTTCGCGTAAATTTCCCGCTCTTGTTTACCTTCCAGGACAAAAGGAACAGAAGTGGATGACCTAAATGTTCTAGTTGCGTCGGGATTGGTTGCTTTAAGGAACCATGATCGTAGCTTCCGGAGCCTACAACTTCTCACATATAATAATAATAATGCTTAACGACGCTTCCCGAGGATCGTCGGGGCACCCCTGGAGCCACCGCTGAGGGTCACAGCATGCGGGACGGTGGTGATGGTGAGCTGCGAGATGGCCAGGCAGATCTCACTAATCTAACAACTGGCGATCAAGAACATCTGCGACAAACTGTAAGCAGTGGAACATCAACTGCACCTGCTGAGGATGTTCTGGCTAGCGTTAGCTATTTGCAGCCAACCACCTCAACGAAAATACCGTGGGAGAGCATCAAGTTGAATACCACAATGAATGAGGAATCGGTGCGTCTCTTTTATGAAAGTGCGAAGTTTGAAACCCCACACGAAAAAGGATACAATTTTAGAACGAAATTTGCTCCAAAGTATCCTCAAATAGGGAAAGTCGTACTAAGAGATCTTATCGCTAAGGTGCAGGACATCAGGACTAATTTAAACATCTCAGAAGATCGAGCAATGGAGATTAAACAACAGGTTGATTTGGCGTGGAAACCGACGGCAATGAACATCAGTTAGAGACAGTCGCGTAACACGAACAAGCAGCGGCAATTGTTTTTCTTCCTCAACCTGGTGATGATCCAGCACCACCACATTCTCCAGAGGTAGATAACCCTAATACAACCAGAGCCAGAAGCAGAAGTTCAACAACCAAGAAGGCGATTAAAATGGAAATACCATATGAACAGAGATGTGATGCACTTTTATTTTTTAGCAAAGAAAAGCGGGCAAAGTCTAAGAAGAGAACATCATCGACTCTTCTTACTTGAGTACCCAGAACTAGTCACGACAATAAAAGAGCAGAATCTAGCAGATCAAAAACACCCAATGTCTGTAAACAGATTGCTTTCGGCTGTTGAAATAGCTGCCATCGAAATGGAAGTGGAACAGCAGCTTGCTATTGATGAACTTTCCTTGGAAGAAGTGGACAACGAAGACCTGATTAAAGCCGAAGGCTTAGGTGCAAGGGATAATGAGCATCAAGTACCAGATCCACTATAACCATATCCGGACATTAATAACGATGATCTGAAGAGTGAAATCCCAGAAAAACTACAGCACCGTGAAAGGAATTTTGGGCATGCCTCATGAGAGTTCAGACATGAAGAACCAACACCAAGGCATTCTATGTAAAAGATGAACATCACAAATTATCTGCGTGCACTAATAGAACACCTGAACAGCAACGTTTTGCCTATGCATTTGAATACAACATAAATTGCGTTAGAGATGCCAACTCTTGTATACTGTGCAGCTGTGGCAACCCTTAGAACGTCGGACCGCAGAAGTTGGTCTACAAATGCAGTATTTGCTCCAGGCAGGGAGCGAGATCAACCATGGAAGATCAGGTTGGATATGGATGTCAGCAAAGTAAGGTGCAAATTAGGTCGACTGTCTCAATATAAAAAGGAAATAGAACCAGAAAGCTGATACACCATGTTACTAAAATCATCCACCCTTGGTACATCGAGACATTAACACCAGCAATATTGGATGAAATTATAGACGCCCAACGGCAAAGACTTGATGTTCTTACTGCTAGACTGCGTTGTTACAAGAAAAGTAGTGCAAGGAGGCATCATCGATTAACTATTGGTCGGGTGTTTGGGGGAAAACTGACAGAAGCAATTTAAACTCTGCGTGGTTCCAACTAGAGAAGGCAAGAGCTAGCAATAACCCTGAAATGGTGCTGACTAACATCACAGCTTTAGGTGTTTCAACGGTTTTGAAAAGAACAAGTAACTGGAAAGCTCCAGGTCCGGACATGGTGCACGAATTCTGGTACAAGTACCTGACTAGTGTGCATCCTGCGTTGGCTCGATATTTTAAGAAGTTCATCGAACAACCAGATCTTATGTCAGGCTTTATGCTCCAGGGCACTACGTATATGTTGCCTAAAAAACCAGATGCTCAAAATCCATCTGATTTTCGACGGATAGCCTGTCTTCCAGCAATATATAAGTGTCTTGGAGCTATCATGGCAGATAAGGTACATTCTCACTGCGACGAGAATGTCATCCTTACAGAAGGGCAAAAAGGATGTTGTAAAAACTCGCGAGGCAGTAAAGATCTAGACACCATAAACGTTGTTGCCATGACGCAAGCTCGTAAACATCAAAGAAACTTGCACATGGCATACATTTACTACAAGTAAGCGTTTCCTTCCGAACCACATGACTATTTCCTTAAAGTCTTAAAAATATACAAAATTTTGCCAAGCATCATTGACTTCCTAAAACGTGCGATGATGCTTTGGGGTACAACAATAAAGTATTTTGATCATGGACAATGAAGGATGACTGGATCAATACGCATTACGACGGGTATATTCCAAGGAGACTCCTTCAGTACATTATGGTTCTGTTTAGCGTTGAACCCACTGAGCAAAACACTAAATAGCATGTCTCATGGGTTTCGAATACATGATAACGAGGATGGTCATCAAGTGACCCATCTTCTATACATGTGTGACCTGAAACTATACGCTAGTTTAAACCAGAAACTGCAGCAAGTGATCGAAGTCACAAGGCAGTTTTCCAATGATATCCACATGGAATTCGGACTAGATAAATGCAGAACAGTGCATTTAACCAGAGGAGAAATAGGGACCACAGAGCTAGAAAACGATTTCGAGAGTGACATCGAGGCAATGGCTGAGGGGGAGTTATATAAATACACAATCGCAATCAACACCTATGCCATCCCTGTCCTCACGTACTCCTTTGGACTCATCAAATGGTCGAACACCGACCTCGAACGATTAAACAGAATCATCCGCGTAGAAATGACGAAGCACCGAATGCACCACAGTAATTCGGCGATTGAAAGGGTAGTTCTACCACGACATAGAGGGGTGGGGGCATTGTAGATGTCAGGAAACACGTGCTACATCAAGACGTGGTTGACCGGTGCCGAATATGTGGAGACACCAACGAATCCACCTAGCATTTTATTGATGGATGTCGCGTCATGACTCAAAGAGAATATACGCACAAGCATAATGATATGGCGGGAATTACACATCAACAGCTTGCCCTAAACCTAGGACTCTTAACATAATGGATGCCTTTCTATAGATACATTTTAATGCCCGTTTTAGGAAACGAAGATTATATCTTATACTGGGATGTTACTATCCAGACGGATCATTACATCCGAACCAATCGACCGGACATCGTAAAGCGAGAAAAAAAAGGTCCAAGAGTCCACATGATCGACATTGCTTGTCCACCTAACCGAAATTTGCAGGCAACCTATACAACCAAGATCCACAAGTATAGCGAGCTAAGGCATGAAGTAAAGACAATATGGAGGAATGTGACACGTGCATCTCTTCATCCTATTGTGATTTCGGCTCGAGGCAATGTGCACGCAAGATGCACTGAACATCTTGAACATTTCGGAGTCAGTAGGGTACTGGCAGCAGCTCAGAAGGCAGTTTTATTAAATAACTGTCGCATTGTAAGAAAATTTCTGGACCATCAGGAAGCAAGCGACTAAACACCTATGCAGTGATACATGGTAGCTCTAAGAAAGCATCCAGAGGCGACTGTTTTCACCTCCAATACTCATGGCCGCTGTGCAAGCATAACAGCGGTAAAAGACGAACTGCAAAATACACCATGATCCTAATTTTGTACCTAGAACATCATCGCAAATGAGTTCATACATCGTATTAAATTAACTAACTACATCATCATCTCATAAGTCACTTGCCTTAGTCCGTGGCTATAATGACAACCTGGGTTCTTCTTAACCCGAGAATAAGTTTGAAAAAAATAAATAAATAAAATGCTTAGCGAAGTGTCAATGATATTAAAATATGCTTTTATATAACAGCTGTAAAATTATTATTTTTTAAGAACCAACATTTAATTGTGGTTAAATAAATTCAGTTAAACAGATAAGGATTTCAGGTTAACAGAATCATGAACATATTGATGATTAATCTATGTGAACTTAGTAAACGAAAACTTAGTTTCATTAACAAGGGGTCCTTGATTAATAAAGATTATGACAGAGTGAACTACTATCGAGTACGCTGCTTATCTGATAGTTGTAACCACGTTTCTGCTGTTCAATTTTAAATTATCCTCAATTAAATAAACTATTAAAGCGTGAAAGAAGGGGACTGAATGTAGGAGGAGGAGGGCAATGGAGGAGGTGGGTATGATAATGATGTAGTTAAGATGGGCAG
>CAKNWW010321326.1:0-12633 GCA_932074435.1 Andricus kollari | reverse complement strand
AATCTTGAGAAAGGATTGTAGCTTTATATCCCGTTCATATTGCAAGGTACTTCAGAAAATAAATATACATTTGAAAATGTTTGTCGAAAATAGAGCGCGAGTGTGACTTTGTGAATGTGTGCCTCAAAGCTGTCAGAGCTTTGAGCAATTTAATCTTTAACTATACTAAATAACGTAGAAAACTTAGAATATTAAGATGCACAGAAAAACTGGGATCTAAAAGAGATCTTTTTTGTAAAGTTTCATTCAAGCATTCCGAGGGCGAAGCGCGAGGCCAAAACATGTGGGAACGCGAAGTGGGCGGCAGATTTTTTTAATATAATTTGGCTAAGAATTTTTCTAACAGGGTACTGGAAGAAAAGAAAATATCATGTAGTATTTTATACCTACCGCACATAAAAATGTTTTAATTATTTCTTTATTGGGCCTTCGAGGGAAAACTACGTGGACCTCATCGAGGGCCAAGTGAAAATATCTACATGGGAAGTATCATTAGAGCATACAGAGAAAGATAAGCCACTAAAAAGCATTTGGGGAATTGCTGCACGAAGGAAGTTACGAGCTGACACCCTTCCTATTTCTCGAATAGCTTGAAAAGTTTGTTTATCTCGTAATAAACTAGATTCAATTAAATTCGATTGATTATTGTAATTGACAGATTAAGCAGTTCTATTTTAGTTTGACCTTTTGTGAATAATTTAATAAATGATAATCGCTCTTCTGGTTTCAATGTATACCGAACCATTTTTACATTCTCATCTCAATGAGAAGGTATTCCAGTGGGCAAAAAAATAGGGATGTCCTAGAGAAGTCTTCGGGACATACCTAAGACGTCTTTGAAACGTCAGTACGAAAGATGTCTCGTGAACGTCCTGTGTATTTAAGACGTCTTGAGGACATCTTTAGGACAATGGACGTCTTAGAAACGTTGATTGGACTAAAATTGGGCGTCCCAGGAACGTCCCAAGGACGTTCTTGGGATGCCCCTTTTCCAGCAGCCCTGCTCTTCATTATGCCTATTTTAAACAACCCGTGAGACCAAAAGGGGGCATGCTTTTTGAAGTGGCTATATTAAAAAGAGACTAGTCTTAGTTGAAAAACACCCCTAACCATTTTAGGGTGATTTATGTTTTGTTAAAAAAGCTGTAACTCTTAATAAAATTGAGATATTGGCATAAATGCTTTTATAATGTAGATTATGACAGCCTGAATGATATAGGCGTATTAAGATTTGCACCTGTGGATAGCAGCCACCACGAAAATGTTGCAGCGAAAATCGATTTTTTTCTACTTGTATTGCATATGTCGGTCAATTATTTATTAATTAATCTGCATGGAAAATTCCAAAATAAATGAAAAATCAGTAAACAACAGATTGTATGCGTGAAACTTAGGGAGAAATAAATGGTATATTCCTTTCGATATCTGCTGCATAAGAGGTTACGAAAAGTGATATTTATGAGATCTGCACAGTAAAATCCATGGAGAATAGACATAAGGAGCCCAAAGTCCTGTAC
Organism: Andricus kollari; assembly: GCA_932074435.1. Classification (NCBI taxonomy): domain Eukaryota; kingdom Metazoa; phylum Arthropoda; class Insecta; order Hymenoptera; family Cynipidae; genus Andricus; species Andricus kollari. Next base: position 11,116 of record CAKNWW010321326.1, on the reverse strand, counting down.
ATTGACTTCACCAAAAACGAGCATTTTTCTGTCGAATGTACAAACAATAGCGCATCGAAATGCTAGATCTTCTCGAGCGCGGCGCTAATGTGGTACGCGTACCGATGGCTGCCGTTATGGTCCGTGTAAATATAACCTGATTTAACCTCAAGGTACAAACAAAAATACAAACCCGGTTATGAATACAATGAAACTAAATTCCAAAGGAAACCTTTAGGGAATTTTAAACTGGTGAAAACTCCCATATTTATAAAATACAATAATTCTGACTGTTACGTTGAAATATAAAAATGTTAATTATTCTCTATTCAAATCTTTATACCTGCGAGGGTTATAGTAATTCGTTAGCGCAATAATTCAAAAGTACCTACCTCGTCCATTGCAGGATGACTACAATTATACCCACTTTAAAAAAGATGTTTCGCGATGAATAATATTATGTCAATCTTTTTATTTAAGTGACAATTTATCTATATGTCATTCACATATTACAGATATAAATTTTGCAAAATGTCAATAGATGTGAACATAGGCATACGCGTGCTACACCAGCGCCATACGTGGGAACGAAAAGTATTGTAACTATTTTCATACGACAAAAATTTGCTCATTTTCGGTTACACTACTTTGGTCTCCTTATGTCTATTCTCCATGGTAAAATCTCTGGGATAAATTTTGTTCCAGCTAATTTCAAGATGGGCTTCCATCTCGCTCAGAGTTGGGGTACAAAACTTCCGTCTATAGTTTTTGCCGCAAAACTAACAACAATTGACAGCAGGTGAAGTTTCGTACCCCAGGTCCGAGGGACACGATACCTTGTGTACTGGTACCATTTACACTACCAAGACTAATTTTTGTTGCAGGGACATCGTACCCTGAATTTAGCGTTATATTCACACTTTGTTTTTTCTGTGACAACATATAAGAAAGAATGATTTTATATTTTAATATAATATGAACAATATGAAAATAATATTTTCTAATGCGATAATTGGTTTCATTTTATTTTTATTCTATATTTTCAAACACAAAATTTTATTTTGAAATTTCAAGAATCATTCTCTAAAAAATAGGTGTGTCACGAAAATATCGAAAGCATTGCTGTCGCTTTTCCTCAATGCCGATTGGGTAATTTGAAAAACTCGAAGGAAAGAATGTTGCCAAATTCACACACATAATTAACAATTTCGGTTTCAGCTAGAGGGCTTGTGTGCATTATAAACCTGACGAACATTTAAGATTTACTAATATCAAATTTTATCATTGAACCAAAGCCAGATATATTTATCAGAATTAGAATTTGTATTTGACATGAGTAGAAGTAACTTTATTGTCAAATACCAATCAAAAGTTGTATTTTTGCATCAGGTGATAAATTAACATTTTTCAAAATTTTCATTGTACTATTTAAATTGAAATACTTATTTTTGAAACCCAAAACTTTTGAAAACCAAAGCATGAATTTTTATCTCAGTAGCTGAATTTCCAACCAAAAAAATGAAATTCCTGCCAAAAAGACAAATCCTTATCAAAATAGATGAATTTTCAATAAGATAGTTCAATTTTCAACCAAACAGATGAATTTTCATCCAAGAAGATTAAATGTGTACCAAAAAAGGTACATTTTGCGCAAAAAATGGAAGAGTTAAGTTTTTAGTTAAAAACATTATTTTCAACAGAGAAAAAACTGAATTTCAATTAAAGAAATTAATTTTCATCCAAAAAGGTTAATTTTCTACCTAAAAAGATTAATTTTTAACAAAACAAAAAATACATACATTTTTAACCCAGTTTTGAATTCTTAGAAGAATTTTCAAACTAATAATTAAATTTTCAAACAAAGAAATACATTTTCATCCAAGAAGGTGAATTAGTCACTAAGACGATTAATATTCTACTAAAAAGACAAAGTCTCAACAAAATATAAAAATTTTCAACCAAATAGCTCAATTTTCAACTGAAGACGATAAATGTTAAGCCAAACATGGAGATTAAATGTCCATCAAAGAAGATAAATTTTCGACAAGAAATGGAATAGTTAAATTGTCCGTTAAAAAAATTGATTTTCAATAAAAAAACTAATTTTTAATCAAAGAAATGAATTTTAAAATAAAAAAAAAATCAATAAAAAAAGATTAATTTTTAACAAAATAAATAAATTATCAACCAAATTTTGAATTTTTAAAGGAAATATATTCAACCAAATAGTTTAATTTTTCATCAAAAAAATGATGAACAAAAAATAAAGTTTCAACAAAATACAGAAATTTCCTTCTAATTTAAAAAAAATTTAAGTAAATGAAAAAACTTTCATTCATATTGAATTTACTGGAATTTTCTCGCTATAATAAGGAAACTTCTGTAAATCATGTACAACGTTCTCCAATAATATAAGATTTTTGGTAAAATCTACTACAAAAAGGTGGAAAATGAACCGAGATTTTTTTTCTAAAGAAAGGTTAATTAGTGCGCGCATAGCACGCACAATGTTCCAGTATCATTAAATTTCACTACTACTGTACTAATAATGTAAGAAGATCTTGTTTTCTACATCAGAGTTACTTTTTCATGTCCAACGTATTCGACCTTTTTTTAATCATTTTGTTACGAACTTGTCTGTTTCGAAAGAATTTTCTACTTATATTTTCCTTTGGAACACTCTGTTGTGCTCTAAAAAGGCAGGTTCGTTAGGCAACCTTACACTACTATTATTTATGTTCTTAGCCACCAATTACTGCTAATAAAGATTATTGAAAAATAAGTAATGAAATAATATGTATTAAAATAATAATAAAGACTTATATTGGTACTTTCTTGGTAATATTTGAATAAGTAGTCCTTGGTGTAAGTGCAGAAATTTAAAAATAAATAAATAAAATGCATTTAATATATAATATAATTCAACATAATATAAAATATTTTGGGTTTTTGACATACCTTATTCGAGTGCGAAGAACAGATATCTTAACTTGAAATTAGTGACTGGTATTACTCCCAAAAAAAAAGTTGAAGAGAGAATTTTCGTTCGATGACATAAAAATAAGTAATTTTTCAACAACTATGGTGTATAATTAATAAAAATTTAGCATGTTGGTGAGTTTTATATAAGAATATTGAATTATTAGGTGCACTTTGAACTGGAAAATTTTTTAATTACTACGGCTTTTAGAATGAAGTGGTTCAGCTTATGTTTATATATTTTTTAAAGTAATTATCCATTCATAACTTTAATTCAAAATTTTTAAAATTGGAATAAAATATATTACATTTATGTGCGATTTCAGCAGAATTAGCGTTAAAAAATGTTTAATAAAATAAATTTGCAAAATATTAATAATAATAGTGTATATTTTTGAAAGCCTATAAATCATTGTTTTAAAGTTGAGATTTTGTGTAGTTCGTATAGAATTATAGATCAAAGAATAAACTGAAGGGAAGAAGTAAGGTTTTTTTCTATAATTGTACAACCGTTTTTCACTTTCCACACAACTTTGATTCTCGTATCATCAAATCACAACCTACCACCAAGTTGAGAAGTATAATGTTAATCGGTGTCCACAGATTCTTTAAATCCTTCAAAATTACAAGAATGACGAGTGAATTTAAAAAAAAGCCTATTGGCCATATTAAAGTTAGCAAAAGACTTGCCACTTTAAAATAAATTTTGCTTCCCATGTTGTTAGTCGCGTAAATTTGAATGCTCTGTGGCAATTTCCAATGTAGCTTGGCCCTTATATAGACCACGGGAAAAGCTAACCCTCCCCGAGTTCGCGCACAGTACCACACCATATCAAAATCATCGTTGCATGCGCAAAATCAGAGAGTCTGCAACCGGTACTCGAACTACAATAGCGTCACTCTATAGTGGCCGTTTCGGGGTGGCTGGGGGGGGGGGGGGGGCATGCCATCTCACATGCGGCATGTCACAACTGTGGCATCTCTATCTAGCGGCATCTCTCCCGCCATCTCCCGCGCGGCATTTCTCACAGTGAAATTGACATTTTTTCGGCATCTCTCATCGCGCCCCTGTGATTGGCCAAAGAAATAATGTTGTTCAAACCCCTACCCCTATTCCAACGTATGAGAGGACAACAGTTTGTCTATACAATTATTAATGACAATAACAATAGTGGGTCGTTATCGAGGTTTCTTCAAAAATAGTTTAAAAATTAGTTATTAACAGTTGGTTACGTTGAAAAATCAACTCTTTATACCTTTAGAAATAGCCACAAAATTAATTTGACAATTGCGTTTGTTTAAAAAATTATGAATTATTATCGATCGACAACACAGATCCATTACTTAATAACAGTCTGCTAATACCTTGACGAAACGCAATTTTTGTCTTGAAAAAGCCTAAGATAATAAAAATTTGTTTGAACAATTGTTTTTAACAATTAAAATGGTTAATTAACATGTAAGCTCTCTAAATGTCCAGTAATTAGTTATTTACACTTAATTACGTTGAAAAAAACCAAGTTTTTACCTCTAAACATTGCACGACAGTGTATTTTTTAATTATATTTGTTCAAGCAATCATCAATTGTTATCCGATGACTTGATTGATAAACAATAATTATAAATTATAAAAACAAGACAATGCAAATACGTTTGTTGCAAAATAAGAAACAAATATTGAATTAAGTTATCATGATAAATAAAATTTGTACTTTATTTTACAATATCTGAGTAAGCAATCCTAGGCTGAGATACAGAAAGAAATATAATATATAGTGTTGAACCTAATGTAGAAAAGTTCGCATTTTGGATAAGATTGAGTGCGAAGCACGAGACACGTGATGAGAATATATGCGTTAAAGCCGAAGGAGCTTTAACAAAAGAGAATGCTCGATCACCAAATTACATTTGTCGATGCTTTGACTTCCAGCTTTGAAAGGGTTTTGCACAAATATGGGGAAGTAAAAAGACCGAGCGTGCAGTGCGAGGTAAATACATTATCGAGTGGGAAGCGCGAGAATTGTGTAGTCCTCCGGAGTTCACCAACTGCACCGGGCGGCGCGACGCAGTATTGGCCCAGTCCAATATTGTAAAAATGACAAAAATACGTTTAACAATATGGTTCATGTGTTCTAAAATTTTTAATAACTATGAATGTAAAATGGTCTAAAGCAGTTAAAAAGCAAAACGTTACACGAAAGTTTGAGAAAATTTGTTATTAAAAAAATTTTCGCTGTTCGCGATAACATTCCCAAGTTCCATCGATACAAATTTTAAATGCTCATCAAAAATTACATTTTATGTAATTACAAAAAGTTTTATAATGATCTAGAACGCGCAAAACCGACATACTACACGAAGGAAGATTGCAATCGACTTAAATTATTTATTTAAAAATTATTTTATTTATATTCCCGTTAACAGTTCATTCATTTTACATCTATATAAAGTAATATAATAATATAGAAATTAATTAGAAAAAGAGAGTTAAAAAATTGGTCTCTTAACTTTTTTGAGATGTGGCTCATGAGGATGGTTATTTCATTGAATTTCAATTCTATAGATGTAGAGTAATGGTTAAGACTACCGACTGCTAGGCGATAGGTTTAAAACTGTAAAAGATGTATTCATTCTGAGCGGGACAATTACTATTTATAGACAAAATACTCGCAATGAAGTGATTGTTTTGAATACCTTTTTTGTCATATCTTTGGAGTATAGGAATAGTGGGTGTCAAAATTAACCAAAAAGTTTGAATGAAATTTACATTTTTGTAATTATAAGTAATATTCGGACGATATGCAGTCGTATGATGCTGAATGGATAAAGTAGATGCCTCCTACGAACAATTGAACTTTGATAATAAATGTTTCTTTTAATATTAATTTTTTACAATCGCAACCTCAAATAAAATCAGTATTTCTCGTACTGCAATTTAAATCCTTAATAACACAAATATTGTTGAGGAAATATAGTCAAAATTCAACTAAATCCACTCTCAACTGTATCCACCTCTATAGAATTGATGATTTTTTTCTAACCAAATGGATCGTAGAAGTATTAATTTATCATCTATGTACTCCAAAACGTTGAATATAAATGCTTCAATGAAATCATAGCATACAATGTGGACAATTTTCACTTGTTTACACAAATTTAGAGCGAAGCATTTTATGAATTTTATTCTCTTTAGCACTTTGATATTAAATGTATAATTTCCACATAGCTTGTGAATAATTGCGCGCATCCGAATGGAAGAGGCCCATATAGCCCATATAGCTTTGATAAAATTCCTTGTAATCTTTTATTAAAATATCATGAAATAATGAGTAATTCAAAAAATTTTCATATAAATTCAAAATTTTAGCTATAAATTACTTTTTAAAATTCCTTTAAATATTTCGAATTCTTTGAAACTTTTGAAACTACTTTAAACTTTGTAAAGTTCTTGAAAAACCTTTGAAATTTTTTAAAATACCCTGAGATATTTCAAATCCTTTAAAATCTCTTAAAATGCCTCGAAATTTATTGAAGCTCTTAGAAATTCCTTTGGTTTTTAAAAATACCTCAAATATTTCAAATTATTTGAGTTAATTGAAAATTCCTTGGAATCTTGTAAGATATCCTAAAAAATTTCAAATTCTTTGAACTTCTTTGATAATACCTTGAAATATTTGAAAATTTTTTTGAAATCATACGAAATCCATGAATTCCTGTGAATAAATTTTTAGAAATCTATTGAAATATTATGATATCCCGTGAAATTACATGAAATCTGATGATATTACCTGAAATTGTGGAAAATTTATCAAAATACCCTGTGAGCTTTCGAAATTCCTTAAAATCATTAAAATCCTCGGAAATCTTATAAAATCACTTGGGATTTTACGAGATATTATAATAGCCCCTTCAAAATCGTGCTATATTTTCAAAAATTCCAGAAAACTTTTTAATATCCCATGCAAAGTTTTCAAATACCTTAAAATCAGTCAAATCCTTGGAAATTCCTAGAAATTTGTTTAGTCTTTTTAAAGAGCCTTACTTAAAAAGCCCTCAAATGTTTAGAATAGTTTTTCTTTTTAAATGTGATCAAAATGAAATCTACTTTCTCATGCAAAAAGAGCATAAAATACATTCACAAATCAAAATTAGATTTCCAAACTACCTCCTTTTCGGCACATTAGAGACAGATAAATAACAAAGGAAAAACGAGGAAGAATTGAATCATCTCAAATTACTGAAATCTTTTTAAAATACCCTAATATATTTCAACAACTTTGAAATCTTTTGGAATGACTTAAAATGTGTGAACCCTGAAATATTTTGAATCATTTCAAATCCAATCAGGTTACCGAAATCAATTGAGGATCCCGCAAAATCGGTTAATATATCTTAAAACCTGGAATAGGTTCTCTACAATCGATCTATATTTTTAAAATTTTAGAAAACTCTTTGATACAATACCCCAGCCAAATTTTTTGAAATCTCTTGAAAATGCTTTACAATCTTTTTAAATACTCTAAAATATTTCAAATCCTCTGAAGCCAATTAAATATTCCTTATACTCTTTTGAAACACTCTTTTCGATTTCAAATCTTTTGAAATCAATAGAAACATTTTAAAGCTCTTGAAAATGCCTTAGAATCTTTTGAAACCATAAAATAATTAAAATACTATAAGTGATATTAAATTACTGAAATCAATGAAAACATTCTTAGGATCTTTCAAAAAAAAAAAAAACCCTAAGATATTTAAATACCTTCAAAATATTTTAGAATTCCTTGACTTTTTTTAAGCTCTTCAAAATCCCTTGTAATTTTTAAAAACACCCTAAAATATTTCCAATCATTTAAAATTCTTTCAAATTATTAAAACAAAAAAATCCTTCGATTCTTTAAAAATCACTTGAAACTTTTTTGAGCTTTCGAAAATGTCTTGGGATCTTTTAAAATACTCTAAAACTTGAAACTTTTTAAAGCTTTCGAAAATGCCTTCTAATCTTCTAAAATTCAAAAATATTTCATATTAAAAAATTCCTTGGAATTTTAAGCATAATTTAAAAGTTTTCAAGTCCTTCAATTTTTTTCTAAATTCCATGAAACTTGACAATTCTTTTTAAATGCCTCAAAGTTTTGTTAAAATGCACAAAAATATTTAAAGTCCTTTGAAATCAATTACTGAAATCAATTGAAAATTCCTTGGATTCTTGCATTATTTTTAATCTCTTTGAAATCAATTAAAAAATTCAAAAACAGCGTAAAATATTTAAAATCCTTTGAAATTCCTTCAAATTATGGAAATGAAAAAAATTCATTGGAGTCATTAAATATTTCAAAACCTTTCAACACTTTGAAAATCACTTAAAACATTTTAAAGATTTCGAAAATGCCTTGGAATCTTTTAAATTACTCTAGAATATTTCAAATCCTCTGAAATCAATTAAATTACTAAACCCAAACGAAAAATTCTTGGAATCTTGAAGAAAACTCTAAAAGTTTTCAAATCCTCTAATTTTTTTGAAATTCCTTGAAAATGTTGAAATCTCCTAAAAATATCTTGGATTCTTTTGAAATACCCTAAGGCATTCCTAATCTTTAAAAATTTCTTCAAATTATTGAAATAAATATATAATACCTTGAAATACTTCAAAATTGTAAGTTGTTTAAAATCTATTAAAAATTCCTTGAAATTATTGACATCTCTTTAAAATGCCTTGTTTTTTCTCAAATTATTTACAACTCTCCTAATCCTTTAAAATCCCTTGAAATTGTTGAAATAAATACCCACAAAATTCCCTACAATATTTCTGGTTCTTTAAAATCACTTTACACTTTTTAGAAAACTTGAAAATTCCTTAAAGATTTATTTTAAATATTTTAAAATCACTCGAAACTTTTTTAAGCTTCCGAAAATACCTTGTAATCTTTTAGGATACTCTAAAATATTTCAAATCCTTTTTAATCAATTAAGTTACTAAAATTAGCTGAAAATTCCTTGAAATCTGTTAAAAATCCTTAAATATTTCAAACCCTTTAAAATCTTTTGACATTCATTAAACTTATTGACATATCTTTCAAATTCCTTGGTTTCTCTTCAAATGCCCTAAAATGTGTTCAGTCCTTGAAAATTCCTTCAAATGATTAAAATAGATAACAAATTCCTTGGAATCTTCTGAATTTCTTTCAAATATTTTTCTACAATATCTATCAATTTGAAATCTTTTAAAATCAATTGCTATTCTTTAAATCCTCTTGCATCCTACTAAATTAGTCTAATCAATTAAAAACTCCTACATAACTTTTAGAATACCTCAAAGTATTTCAAATTCTTTGAAATCTTTTGAAATTCCTTGCAATCGTTTAAAGCTCTTGAAAATTCATTGGATTTCGAAAAATACTCTATAGTCTTCAAACTTCTTTGAGATACCTTGAAATTATCAAAATCAATTCCTTAAAGTATGGGTGATTTTTTTTTTAATAGGAGTGTCCCTTAAGAGCGTAAAAATGATTAATTTCAACATCTTTTTAAATTATAAAATGTTCGATCTGTAAACATACACAGATCTCAGACAGACTTCTATTCAAACAGAAAAATCATTATTCGAATATGTCACTATAAGGAGATGGAGATTTTAATCCTATAGGTAAAGTAGAATCGAAACGAACACGAGTTTTACAAACTCTGTCGTCATGAGGCTCTTCTCTTTACTCACCAACTTTATTTCTTTGATCATTCATTCATCATCATCATTATATACAACACGCGGATCACATCACTAAATACGAAGAAACACGTTGTCGTATTATCGAACTCGAAGCACAATTCTATTCGATTACTATTTCCAACAGTGATCCCGAAAAGAGCAGCGCATCCCGAGTCGAAATGTAGGCCCTACTTTGAAGCTACAGCTCCTTATTAGAACCTGCTTTGAAGCATTTAAACCTATAGCCCCTACTTTAAGGTTTTTACTCCTAGAGAATGAAACATTAGAGCCTCCATTGACTCCATTTGAAGCTACAGGCCCTACTTTGACTCCATTTGAAGCTACAGGCCCTACTTTGAAGATTTAGAAGCTACAGTTGGAATTGTAATACAATTTTTATAAAATCTATTACCCTTTCGACTTTCGTGTTTAGAATGCCCAAGAACTTGAATACAATTATTGTCTTCCATCCATAGTGTAGCGGAACCTATTTGTATTTTTATGATTTAGAGCTTAATTAAGACTCATTTAATAAGGTTCACTAAAAATAGCGTATTATTTTAGGTTTACCTAGATAAAATAAAAATTATTTTATTCAAGTTCTTTGTCATTTATTGGCAGTGCAACGTATACCTGATTATCAATTTTCATAAAAATACAGACTTTCATAAGGTTTTCAACAGGAATACCTGCAACAGTGTTTATTTCGTGACATTTATGTAAAAATTGGATGCTGTTACAACGAGCATATCGCCTTCAGGAATATACGGTAATTTTATGAAATGTTTTTTTAATTTTCTTTAAATAAAAAGCCAAAGTTTTTGGATTATCGATTTTTTGTTATTATATACTATTCGAAAGCAAAGTACTAAATATATATTTTTTCGGATGAAAAACACCCGAAATATTCGAGTTACGCGAAAGTTTCGAGAATCCTAAAACTTCAGAAAACCCCTACTCGCATTTTTGGGCTTTTTGTACCGTTCTAATATTTATAGTGCCTAGTGAACACGTAAGTTGATAAAATTATAAATGGAAACAACTTTTATAATAACTATTAATTGTCAAATACTTTTACGTTTACATAATAGTTCGAAGTTACAAACGTCTATTTTGACGAGTTCTTATTTTGCTATTGCAATGAAAAAAGGTTCCTAGAGACATTTACAACACCTGTTTTACTGATTTTAGCAGTAATAAAGTATCTGTAAGCAAAAAGGAAAGGATTCTTTCTAAAAATGTTAATTTTCTTACAAAACCGTTGCTATCGTTCCAAGTAGTCAGAAAATAATATAAATAAGATTTTCGACTTGCGAAAGACAACCGAATTTGGAGAGCACAGACAAAAAAATTAAATAAAAAATTGTCAGACTAGCCTGTAATTTCAATCCAAATCGGTTTCATTCTATTGAGGAATTTTCCGAATAGGTTGATGTGAACGTCAACGATATTTGA
>CAKNWW010321325.1:0-14907 GCA_932074435.1 Andricus kollari | reverse complement strand
AGCTTACTCTTCGGTGACCAGTCACTAATACGCCTATTTTTTAAAGGGGTAAAAAAATGCCGTACTACAAAATTGAAATACGGCCAAAAATGCCGTATCTGTACACACTACGAGCATTTATTTTGCATTACCATTATTGATCTCCTAGGTTGTAAGGTTGAATTTATACCTAAAAGAAAAATTCAGAACGGTTAGGCACAACGTAAAATTGGTCAGAGAAAAGTCAGAGAAAGTCAGGGAATTTCGAAATTGCGATTTTGTAACAAGTCGAATAGAAAATTGTCTCGGGAGCGGCAATGGGAGTTGACAAGGGATGTTTCAATAATAATGGGCGTGGTTATGGATGTATTTAGGGAATGTTTTGAAGGAAGTGGGCGTGGTAAAAGCCAATTATATAATAAAACTGGACGCGGCGAAGGGTGTTGCTAATAAGCGTATAATTGAACAATGGGCGGGGTATGGAGGCGTGGAAAGAAAAGTTGGCGTGTTTAAGGATGTAGATAAGAGAAGCATTAAATAAAAAAGTTCTTGACAAAGGATTTTGCTAATTCCGTATTCTGAGAATAAATTATATTTAAAAAAAACTAATAGAATAGAACCTAATATCTTGAAAATGATTGTTATCTTTGGTGATTGACACTTCTTACAATTAGTTCAGTGTTCAAGGAGATACTGAAAATAATATTATCCTTATTCTAATCACACCCAGCCGAATAATTAAGCGTTTCTATATTGGCCAGTGGCTTTGCTCCACTTAATTTGAATTAGCGGTAACTTCACACGGTCTCTTAAGTCTTGAGGATAATGTAACCGCGAGAGCCACCGAGTTTGTGCGCCAAGTCAACGTTATTTTGGTAACTAAATCCCATTCATGGAATTTTGATAGTTCTCGAGCCACTAAACTTTCGCGAAATCGGACTAATTCGTCCATTCACTTTAGCAGCGACCAAATTGACGTAATTTATTATAAGCAATTCTATAATAAGCTTGTCTTTCTTCCATATATAAATCGTCTTTTTGAAATCATGAATAGCTTTCCGATTAGAATAATTGTGCGCCATCATTATGCTCTTGAAAGGTAGACTGCTATCAATTGCCATTTGAGTCAAAGCATCATGATTTAAGGGTTCTTCACAGATGTATCCTGATTCAAGTGTGTACTGAACGTCGTACTGTTAACCGTTTCCGGACAGTTTACAGAGCTCGGATTCATGATGCTGCTCTGCAAGAAGCAGCACAATAGGATCACATTAGGGGCCATCTAGAGACACCTAAAACTGCCCGCTCTCCCTCCTTTCTCGACCAGAGGAAACATTCCTGTCCATCTCAGGCTATCTTACCTCAGAGCAGCTTCCTTCTCTTAATTATCGAGTGCCCAGGGATCCGACAAAAACAAAACAAAATACTTTCATGCTTTTCGTTTTGTTTCTATACTACAAAAACGTAACTGTATTTACTCAATATAGGTTACATTATTTAAAAAAATGAAACCGCAACAAAATTATTTAAAAACATGTTATTGTAAACAATATTTTATTCGAACCATTAAGCATCTTATGTGAATGATAAATGATAGACTAGCAAAAAATAACGTCATAACCATTTCATTTTTCATTTTGATCCAAACTGTCAAAACGTAACCAAAAGGAAAGAAAAGATCCAATATTTTTCGGCTAACTTCACATAACGAAACGGGACGAAAGTTTCAAACGGGTCCCTGCGAGTCCCAACGTGACTCGACTAGGAGGCAACGTCTTTATTACTCACGTATCTACTCTGACAAGAACCATGTCTCTCGAGCTCGTCGAATTCCCAGTGACTCGAACACGAATCGCGCATTTAATTGATTAATATCGCCGGATTCGGAAACTCTCAAGTTTCTTGTCCACGCGATAAGGGTACTAAGTAGGTGGTATTAACGAAAAATTAAAAGAGAATGAGTTTCTTTTGTTTGAAAGTTAAATCCATTTTCCAAGGATAAATATAAAGGTTTGCTGTAAGTAAGGGAAAACCTGAAAATCAAGAAAAAACTCATGGAATTTTTTTGGTTAGGGAAAGTTCAGGAAAAGTCAGGGATTTTTAAAGAAATTTGGTAAATGTCAGAGAATTTTTATAATAAGCACTTTAAATAACTGTCAAGGATAGTAAATTTTTTTAAAAAAACCAAATAATAAAGAAATGTTTCTTTCAATATCATTATAAAATATAGTAATATACATTTTTTGAAATAATACATTTCTTTGGGTAACTGTGAATAAAGATTAACGCAAAATAAGAAACAAGTATTAAAATGATGATGAAAAATGAAGTTTGTATGTTATTTTGCAATATCTGAATAAGCAGTCCCGGACCGAGGTATATTCAAAAGCTTCGTAAACTTTCGATTTATCAAGGCTCCTGAGAGAGACAAAAGTTTTTTACAAATATGGTTAATCTGGCTTTTAATGTCGACTTTTTAAAAATATATTTTTCTTTAAATAAAACAAACACTGGCCAGAAATAGAATTTTCATTTTTTCGGTAGCATTTTCAGTAAGTTAAAACGAAACTGTTTCTGAAGCAATTAAGCTTTTTTCTTTGGACTTTAAAAAAGTGTGCAGGTATTTTAATGAGAATGTCTTCCTTAAGGCCGATAGAGCCTTGAGTAAGTAAAATTCCTTTTTATCTAAGTCGTGCATGATGTGCCAAAACCGAAAAAAGCGAGCGCGAAACAACAACCGCGCGCCCTAAGCGTGCTCAAACTTGCGAGCAAAACGAGCCGCGCGCGATAAGAACTTAAAACTATACTATTTTGAGAGTAAAACGCAGGAAGTTTTTTGCTTTATCTCAAAAATTGACCTTTTGATGAATATTTTTGTGAAAAGATCGAATTTCTCGACAAAAATATTTTTTGCGTTTTTTCAACATAAAAAAATTATAAAAAGGAGAAAAAAATATTGGATTATAAAGGGGAAGTCTTAAACTAAATTCCAGTTCAAGGTTTGAGTCGATACATCAAAAAGAACGCAAATGGCAACTGTTTTTCTGCGTGGGGGTCCATTTGACCCAGTGTAATCACTACGTTATTTTTAGGAGGTGTGACCACTACTGGTTAAAATACATCTCTTTGGTAGGAATTCCCTCTTTTTTGGTTATAACTTCAACTGTTTGGTTGAAAATGAACATTTTTGTTGAAAATTCAAATTTTCGTGTTTAAAATTCAACTGTTTTACAGAAAATTCGTCTTTTCGCTTGAAACTTTAACACTTTGGATGAAAATTTGTGTCTTTTGTGACTAAAAAATCTGTATTCATTTAAAATTCATATGTTTCGCTCGAAACTTAATCAGTTTAGTAGAAAATGTACCTTTTTTGAATAAAATTGAACTATATTTGTTTTAATTTATGTATTTTGTTGAAATTTGGTCTTTTTGGTAGAACATTAATCTTTTTGGTTGAATTTTCCTTTTTTTTTGGTTTCAAAATTCTTTTTTTTTGTAGGTAGAAAGTTCAACTATTTTGTTGGAAATTCGTTTTTTGTTGTTGAAATATCAACTATTACATTTTACGATAAGAATTCATTTTTGTTGTTGAAAACTCAACTATCTTCCATAAAAATCGTCTTAACTATTTTGTTGAAAATGCAACTATTTTTGGTTCAAGTTTACACTTTTTTCATTCTAAGTTCGATCATTTGGTTGAAAATTCATCTATGTAGGTTAAAAATTCAACAATTTGGTCAAAAAGTGAACTGTTTTGTTTAAAATTCGTTCTTTTGGATAGAAAATTCATCTTTTATGGTTTAAAAATAATATTTTTTCGTTGAAATAAATCAATCAATTTTTGTATTTATCCGAAATTATTTTATTTTGTCTATAAAAGATTTTATGTTTAAAGTATGAAAATGTTTAAATGCTGGTCTGGATCATTAATGGTCAGGGAAAATAAAAAATTGAACAGATAAAGTAATGGAATTTTAACGTTTTTCAGTCACCCTGATATGGTTTAAGTCGTTTTTCGTACATTAGATGATGAAAACTTGAACAGTTTATAAAATGATAAATAGCCAATTGTTTGGTTACGTAAACGAAGACCTGCTAATGGTACTTGACTACCTGTTATCAAAAGTGGTTATTTAACTACTATAAACTAACAATAAGCTGCCTAGCTTTCAAGCTAGACTGATGTGACCTATTAAGACTTCGGAATTTTAAACTTTCGAAAGTTGCATGTGTGGAAATAATCGGCAAATGCAGGGATAAGATGTACAACTAGAGGAGTTTCTTAAGGAGCTTCTAGCTTTTAATGTTTGATGGCTTTCGACAGAAATAAGTTTCATCTGGTGGTTGAAGCTGGATTCCGGATGAGATAAAGTAAATTAGTTTTTACTTCCTACAAACCAAATCTTTATTTGATTTGCATAAAGCTTGCGAAATATCATAAAATTTGAATTTGATCTTATTTCATTTTATGTTCATCCTTTCTTGGGCTTTAATGGAATAATATGAGGATAACAGATTTTTACGGATATCGTTTTTGTACTCGTATTCGATGAGTTCCGAGCAGATGAATGTAGTCATAGATTGAAATCAAGTCATGCCATTCGACCCCTGGCGAACTGACTACAGACTACCCTTTCCGTGGACACGGAGAATACACGGTGTATACATTGTAAACGCGATATTACGATTCGATGGAATCGGCGATTGGTCCGTTGGGAAATCGGCATTCAATTGTTCAATATCAACCGATAAACTGTCATAGCCGAGCGATCCTGTAACATCATTCCGTCCTGGGTCCTAGGTCAATCCTCTCCGGTCCACGTATTATTGTGGATGCACGTCCTACACAATCCTCTGCGAATAAAGTGGAAAATCCAATAAACTGGAAACTTCGTCTTTTCCTTGTGCCGATACATCTCGATGAATGTATTTGAATGCAATTTCTATCTTTCTCTAGATTATCGGCTGATTAAGGATTGATTCACTCGAGAAGAAGTCTCCTCTGTGGAAATATTTTTCTTCGAGATGTTGAATATTTGATAACTTGTTGCTCAAAAATAATTTTATAAATATGTAACTTTAAATAATGTTGTTTTTAGTCAGTATTTTTTTGTGTGGATAACACGGAGACTTTAAAAAAAAGTATGGATTATATTTATTTAGTAAAGGTAATGTCTATATGTCCGGATACAACACATGTCTCTTTTCCCTTTCCATGTCCGGCTTCCCTTTTTCTGTATGCTTACACTCGACCGTGTTATAACCAGGTCAGTACAATTATGTAAACACAATAAACACAATAAACAAACTTATCAGTCCAATGGACTCTCAGTGGGGAATTTATGAGTATTTTTTCGTAGATTGAGTAAATCTTCCGCTCCATATAATATGGAATCAAGTTCATATGAGTCCATATAAAGAATCAGCTTGTAGTTGTTCCGAAAATAGACTTGATTCCATGTACAGAACAACTTAAACCTGATTCTTTATACGGACTCACCCGAACTTGATTTCATATTGGATGGAGCAGTCGAAATGTAGCTTCACCATTGATTAAAATATCAAGGAAAATAAATATTTTTGACTTTAAAAAAATTTATTTCGGGGTTGTCTTACGTGACAATTAATAGATTAACATTGTATTAGGTATTATTTTGCATTAAAATAAAATATTTTGACACCCTGATTCAGCTGAAAATTACTAAAGAGCACTTTTATAAATATAGATTTGGGATAGAATTGTTCTGGCTTTCTTACAAGAATAGGCATTTATTTTCATAGTCTGCATTTTTATATAATATGCGCTACGTCCTTAAAATATATACGTACGTCATATTTCCCTAATTTGCTCGATTAGTTTCTGATCGGAGAGGACTCCAACTCCCGGACGAGCGCACAAGCCAAATGAACTGTAAATACACAGTGTATGCTCTGATAAGTTTATTACATGTAAAAACTGTGAGTTTTTACTGTGGCGAGAAGTGCTCAGAGGTTGAAGGATAGATAATACTCGTCTCGATCTCTGCAGCTGGAAAGAAGGGACTAATTACTGATTTGAACAGATAAGAGAGAGAAGGCGAGGAAAAGGTTAGAAATGAGAAAATGGGACTTACCGATTACTAATTCGGTTGAATGCGTTTAGGTTTCAAATTAATCCCTTGAAGTTAGGCTGGTGGATTCCTCTGGATCCTGGTTGTAGTGACCTTGAAACCTCGGAATTGACCTTTATTGGAACCAGGGGCTGCACCATGGATAAAGCTTGTAATTCCTGGGGTTAAGACTGGAAGCATTGATAAGGGGGGGGGGGGGGGCTCAGTGGATTATAGGGATCTTGGCTGAACCGCACTGGGCACTGGACCTATCCTGGTCCTACACTTCCGGACAGATTCCGCGGAGACTTAGCCGAATTTAGATGTTAGCGGGTTTAGAGAATCACTGACAGAATTAACCGTGCCGATTAAACTGATACCGAAAAACCAGCACAGAGTTCTCGTGATCCAACATAAGCTTTTGTACAGAATTCCTCAGAGGACGAGTGAGCTTGTACCCCACGATAAACTTCATACATAGCTTGCTAAACTTCGTTCCTCGATAAGTTTTGTTGCGGGCATGACAATATTTTATTTCCGGCGTATCAGGTTTTTAGGGCCGGAGGTATTGACTCGTTGCGTTGCTTTGTAATTAGCTCTCTATGACATATTGACCGTATCCCTGTTGCTCACTATCGTGTAAATGGATAGGGAGCATCCCTCGCAATACATTTTATTCTGATTAGATCAGCGGTTACAGTTTATCTTGCATAAATGTTTTAAATACATATAAGTAGCCGATATAATGTGAATGATGATTAAAAAATATCGTCACGTTCTCGTGACATATGCAACTGAAAAAAATTCACAATTATTCGAATTTTCCAAATTTTTGTATTGCAAGATTATTTATAAGCTGACGATTAGGAAAAGGATTCTCGCGAAGTAAATGAGCCTTTTATGCAAGAAGTGTTAAACTACTGTCAACCGGAGTACCTATAGATACCTATATAGAAGATTTGCTTAGAATATTGCTTATAAGATGTACAGAAAGAGCATAAAATTGATCCAAATTTAGGCTGATTGATTTATAATCTCCCCGGTTGACGGTAGTGAATTTTGGTTCGATAGTTGCCTTTTACATCATTCACTTCTTCGTATAAGTCCATCAATTAATAAAAATAGGTTTGAAGTTTTTTAGTAAATATTTTATTCACATGCAATGAAGCATATTAGTCAAACATTCACACGAAATGCATGCATTAATTTTATTTGCTATCGAAATATAATTGCTCACCTAAAATACATGAAGGTATTCTGAGTTCTGATTATTTCGCGTAAACTGCGGAGAAATAACTAACGAAAGTATAGTATGATTTTCAAATGCAATTAAAATCAGAGAACTACCATCTATCTATCCTAAAGGTTACATACTTCGGAAACTGGTTACTGCTATTGTGTGCTAATTCCTTTTGATGATTCTGGCGATTCGCGGTACAGGCAGGCAGCTGCTTCCGCGCGAACTAGTTAGTAGTTGGACAGACAATTCCGAATTACGTGAGTGGGCTTTCGCGAGCGGGAACTTGACTTGGAAGGGGTTGGAAATCGGGGTAGGGAAAACGAAAACGAGGATGCAGTAGTAAGAGTGAGAGTGGGAGTGAATGAGATGCTGCATGCGGATAACAGAGATGAAACCTAAAGGCACATAGAAGCAGAGAATTTAAGGGAGAGAAAGACGGAAAGAGTAAGAGAGGGCCAGAATGAATCTAAAGTGAGTATAGAAGAGAAAGCGGGTGAAACGTTGGAACGTTCCTGAAAATTTTCACTCCCCCGTATTCCCTTCCCTTCCACCATTAATGTCACGCGCGCCGGGAACGAAAAGCCCAATCGTGTTTTATTCGAACGTTTCCTGGGTGCAGCGACCGAGAAGGAGAGCATAAGAGAAGGCTGGAAGTGCAAGAGAGATCGTATTATAAAAGTGAGGTTACACTGATAAAAGGAGGACAGATAGCGGAAGGAAAACGGTAAAGTTCGCGCGAATCCACTGCTACCCTTGCCACTGAAACATCAGACCATTTCGACGACAAAAGTTCGAAAGCACGTTGCACCACGTGATGTTCTGTCTTTTCTGTTGAGGAGTTAGACTGAAGTCCTTAGTCCACAAATAAAAAGATACTCGAACCTTGTTAGTAGATAAAATGATGGATGCTTGTTATAGAGTAACTTTTGTGGATAGCAATTTTTTTTTTTATTATTGTCAGATTTGCAGAAAGTATAGCGATAACTGTTCTAAACCAACATTTCGGCAAAATAGCAACAAAACTGACAATTTTTGATTTACATAAGTAGGCGTTGATAATTCGAAGTGTCTCATTTTCCCGAAATTCGGGACGAGCAGTCAAATATTTTTCATAAGATTGGCTACTAGTTTCTAGCTCTGCCAATTTTTCGGGATGAGTAGATGCAACCTTGATAAATGTCTGACCAACATTGGCTTATACTACTTGAGATCCATTCTAGCTGACATAAAGTACTTTACACTACTTGATACGACTTCAAGTGACACGATATTACTTATACTACTTAGGGATCGTTCAAGAACTACGCCATAAATACAACCCCCCCTCTTATTAAGTCAAAATTGTTTTCTTCTATTCAATTTGATAAACACCTAAAATAAAACAGGGAACATACAAGCATGATATTTTAACAAATTTGACAGCTCAAATGCTCTATTACAGAGGGAATAGGGTGATTTTTCACAAAAATAGGGGAATAATAGGAGAATAAATTCTTGTAAATGAAATCGTTGTAAAAGTACCATATTGAATTACGCTTAAGATTTGAAGAAGAAATATATTGCATTTCCAACAAAATAGTTCCGTTTACAACTAAAAAAGATTAATTTTCTACCAAAAGAGATGAATTTTCAACCAGATTTTCTGCCATATAGATACATTTTCAACAAGCACATTAATTTTAGACCATATAGTTGCATTTACAATCAAATAGTTTGATTTTCCATCCAAAGCGACGAACTTTTCATTCAAAAAGATGAATTTTCAACAAAACCGTTGAACAGTTGAATTAAAAAAAGGAGTTTGTGACAAAACTGTTGAATTTTCAACCAACAAAGACGAATTGTCAACCAAATAGTTGAATTTTCGAGAAAAAAAATTAAACTCAACCAAAAACAGTTGCATGCTGAATCAAGTAGATGAATTTCCAAGCAAAAAAGAAGAATTTTTTTAGAAAATAGTAGAATTTTTAATCCAAAAGGATGAATTTTCTGTCCAAAATGACAAATGTTCTACGAAACAGTAACACTTTCGACCAGAGAATATGATTTTTTAACTAACGAGTTGAATTTTTAACAAAATAATTAAATTTTCACCGCTCGCAAGTTTGGGCGAGCGAAGCTCTTTTTCGTTGAACAACTTTTGTGTATTCATTTTTTTCGGCTCTTGTGTCGTTTTTCAAAAAATTTAATTTCTTTATTTTTAGCCTCATTTTTTACTATTAAAAGAAAATCTACTCGTCCTATCTAAAAATGATTAATATAATAACAAATTTGTAGATCCTTTTTGGGTGAACAACTTTCGCTCATGAATTTTTACATTCTGATCAGAGAAGGTATTAGATTTGTGTAAAATTTGACCCCCCGTCCAGTTTTGGTCAATTGTCCGCGTTTTGAGACCCACCCTCTGAACCCGATAACCAGGTTTTTAAAAATCTGTCTGTATGCCTGTATATATGTCTGTCTGTGAGCACGATAACTTTTGAAAAAATTAATGTATTAGATTGGCCTTTTGGTGTACTCTTTTACTGCCAGAAACTGAAGGTCAAGTTCGTTAGCCAGATATTTTGGATAAAATTTGAAAAAGTTAGAGCATTTTGGCAATTTTTGAGACCACTTTTTTCATGATTTAAGAATTCTATGCACGGCTATTCGTAGTACTCGGAAACTTGAACAATTTATCCTCACGGCTTTTTTTGATAACAAGAAAATTAACAGAGTAATGGCATTTTCAAAATCCATAAAACGAAACGAAAAGGAACTTTTTGGAAAAAGGATATAAGCTTCAATAACATTTTATTTAAAAAAATGTTTCGCCTAAATTATATCTACAAATTTGCCTAGAACCACTTTAGATTAGGATGCGTATTTTTAGTTTAAATCGTAAAAAATAACATTGAAACAAAAAAAATTTATGGAAAAATTACACAAGTTGCAATAAAATAAGAAACAAATATTAAAGTAATTATTAGGAATAAAATTAGTTCTTCACTTTGCAATATCTGAATAAGCAATCCCAGGCTGAGACACAGAAATAAATGTAATATACGTTTGATATAATATTGCGTTGAACATAATGAAGAAAAGTTCACATTGAACAAAATCGAGCGCGAAGCACGAGATACGTGATGAGAATGTGTTCGTTAAAGCCGAAGGAGCTTTAACAAAAGAGAATTCACAATCACCAAGTTATAGTTGTCGATGTTTTGACCTTTAAGTTTAAAATGTCTGTGCACTAATGTGGGATCTTTCTTGGGTGCACAATTTTTGTTTTCTCATATTTTGTCGCATCTTGCATAGTTTGACCGCAAAATGGAATTTTTGACTTTTGGTTATTTTTTGTGCGATATAAATTTGAATATTCAATTTTTCAAAAAAAATGAAAGAGTTGTTATTCTTTAGTCTATCTTATAGGGTGTTCAAATAGCATCTTTTTTCTTTTCTTGACTGTTTTTCATATCGTGCGTTGTTTGGCTTAAAATTTTCATTTCCGTTTTTTTTTAATTTTGCAAATGCTGTAACTTTGGTAATTTTTTTATCGAAAAAAGTTATAACGATAAATTGTTCGCCTTTTTGAATTTCCATCCAAAATGACTGGCTAACCAACTTGACCTTCAGCTTAGGACACTAAGACAGCATACCAAAGGCCAATCCAATCGGTCAATTCTTTCGAAAGTTATCGTGCTAATAGACTACAAATCTACAGACGCACGTGCACGTACATACATGCACGTACACACGTATAAGGCAGACAGGCAGATAGACACATTCGTAAAAACCTGTTTTTCGGATTGAGAAGGTGTCAAAACGTGGACATTTGACAAAACCGGGGATTAATTTGCAACAAAAAATATAATAGTTGATATTTCAACAAAAGAAAAGATTATAATTTTGAATAAAAAATATTCGAATTTAGCACCTTGAATCAAGAAAGATAAAATATATATCAAAAGAGATGAATTTTCAACCGAGACAGCTTTTTGTAACCAAGAAAACAAAATTTCAACTTAATTATTAAATGGTTTAACCAAAAAGGCGAATTCTTTACAAAACAGTTCACTTTTTAATAAAAATGATAATTTGTAACCAAAATTGAAATAGTTAGATTTGCAGTTCAAAAAATTAATTTTTAACTAAAGAAAAAGGAATTTTCAACAAAGTAGTTGAATTTTTAACCAAAGAGATGGATTTTCAACCAAAAACGATTAATTTTCACAAAAATATGGAATATTTAAATTTCCAGTTGAAAAATTTATTTTCGAATAAAAAAAAGTAGTTCAACTTTCAACCAAGTGGGGTAAAAAAGCACCAGTTATTGGCACCTTAAGAGAAAATTTAATCTTTAGGAAATAAATAAACACATGCAATATTGAATTCTGAAATAGTGATAATTATACATACATTCCCAATCTTAGGCAGAATACACTGGAATGTCGAGTTATTATTTAAAGATGACAAAAACTTGAAAAATTATTAATATAAGTCTGCAGCCCCAAAATTTTGGTACTTGTTTTTGGACAAGCGAATATCTTTGACAGAGCAGCTATTAAGCTCAGCCATGTCACATGTTTTCTTCGGTATACGTTTTTCTTTCGTCAGATATTCTCTGATTGGCATACATATGCCAATACTCAGACCATGCTTTAAAATAAAACAGATTTGCTTGTTAATAAAGTTGCTATAACAAAATTAAAAAATGTCGCCAGCTAAAGATTTTCTTCAGAAAACCCGATAAATTGTTGCCACCCTAAAAATTAAAGAGAATTAAATATTTTACACCTAAATTTGACATTATTTTGCATAGGTTGTATGTATCTTTTTGCGCAAAAATGATAGTAGAATTAAAATGATATCAGTAAAATACGATAAATTTTCACTTATTTCAAATATTAAAAAAAAATAGAGGGGGTGCCAAAAACCGGTTCAGTTCCAACTAAATATTTCAATCTTCAACCAAACAGTAGAATTTTTAAACAAAAAAGTTAAATTCTGAACCAAAAATACAATAGTAGACTTTTTAATGCAAAAGAATTGACTTTCAACGAAAAATAGTTGAATTTTCTTAATGGGTTCCATTAAGTAAGTTTGCATTTAAGCGAAAAAACAAGAAAAAGGGGAAGTTTCTTGGAAACTGGGAAAAAAATAAATCTTTAAAAAAGGGGAAAAGAGTGTGAATTCTGCATTTAGATGATTTACTTGCTAAAATAACATCACTAGTTTTTATTTTATCAAACATATCAAAGCATTGTTATTCAAATTTATACTTTTCATGTGTGATATCACATTCCGCGCTTACCCCTCCCCAACTACGTCACAAATCGTCAGAAACCTTTTCACCCCCTCCGCCTCAGTAGTGTGCCTATAGTTTTTGAACGGCGCCTTAAGACGTAAGGCTGACTTAAAATTACTTAGACTACCTAAGTATGTGGAAATAAAAACATAATTCAATAAACAAAGCCGCATTTTTGATTTAATGATTGTTTTCTTGGCATAATTTAAGATATATTTAAAGTGATGGTGCAAATAAGAATATAGCATTAGACGCAAATTTAAATAAATTGTGACCCTTGTCAAATAAATCTCTGGTGAATGTAGCCGCTTGCTCGTGACAAAAATGGCTTCATCGACAATCGGTAAATCACTCAATCCTGTCGCGTGGAAACATTTTCATTGTAAATTCAGCGATATATCTTTCTCTCTCGGATATTACTTGCAGGTAAAATCTCCCGGTCGTTCAATAGTCGATACAACTGTATCAGTTTACGAGCGTTATCCGGCGCGTCGTAAGTACGTATCTAGCATGGTGAAAAGCACACCGGAGGGAACTTTCTTGGCGAAGACTGTCCGAAACTTTTCCCCCGTGGTCTCGGTCGAGTGCCACTGTACAGACGGATACGGACACGGATTGTAACGTCGACGCGTTACAATTTCAGCGGTTTTCAGCCCAACCATCGCCGGGTGTTGGATTCTGTCTGAGGGAGTGTTTTCCATGAATACAAATGTTTCGATGAATCTCAGTGCGCGCATCGAGAAATCCGTGCAAATTTCTTTGTGTTATCCCTTGATCTCAATTCATGCTGCAAAGGGAGTTGAGATCGTCGCCTCGATGCTTTGTTCCCAACTGTCATTTGCATAACGCACACTTGTTCTTTTGCAAAACGGAGTATATTCAGGCAAAAGTACTTGGAAAATCAGATACTATTTTCCAGTCGGATCCAGGAGAACCCTCTGGACTCTCGATTCTTTCAATGCATGTTTTACATTCGTTCAATTCGTAATACTCCTACGTTATTTGTTATATACCTTCAAATATACGTGCATAATAAAGAAATACTTTACATTGTTAAAAATTTTTAATGTTGGCATTAAATTTAGTAAAAGTTTTCTCAATTTGGGCAAAGATATGACTTTAAAATAATTAGATCCTTAATTTAAACCAATTTTGCATAAACCTCAAATTTTGCTGAATTTAAGGCAAACAAATTGTATGGCGTAACAACCTCACCCATTTGTTTTTACTGTATTTATTCACTAAATATTATTTTGGTGAGTAACTTCCTAATTTACTTCCAGATTCAAGGGATTCAAAAGAATTTTTACAAATTTTAAAAGCCTTGAAAAAACTTCAAAAGATTTAATTATTTTTTTGAATTTCAGAGATTTTTTGACCATCTCTTTCTCATCAAATCTCTTTCTCTCTTCTCTTATTTCACAGAGAAAATTATCGTCATACATTTTTTTATGACTATCTATTTCAGCGGATTTAAATTTTTTAAAGAAATTTGAAAGGGTTTCATGGAGTTTCCAAAAAATTGTAATAAGTTTTTAAAGAAATCGAAACTTTTAAAGTGATTTTAAAAAATTTCCAAGATTGACCCTACTAAGTTTGCCTTTGGTGAATTCGTTGATTTGTGCTAGGTGGGCGATTATGTAACTTTTTCTCTTTCACTTCCAATTTTTAAAAATTCATGTCGGATATCTTTTTTGGACATTTTAGTTGTTACATTAATTAAAAGAAACAACCAGCGTAAAATTTTGAAAAAGCTTCTGATTAGCGATTTTGCTTAATTCTTTAATTGTTGAACAGAATGATCAGTAAAAATGAAGGGCCACACTGCGTACAGGCGTAAGTGCCAAGCCCGAATTTTACAGGAGAAACAAAAAACTGTCTAACTTTCACGCACTTAATTTTAAACAAAAAAATGAGAAAACAGTTCGAGGTACTAATAGGCTTTATCGAACCGTGAAACTAACATCCTGAAAAGCATCCATCTCCGAGAAAATCTTTGTCAAAGGAACGGCACGTGCCCAAAAAATCTGATTTTGATACATAAAGAGTTGCATAACTTAATTATTCTTGAATTAAAAAAACAAACAAGAAACTATCTTCGAGTTATTCGTTAGCTCTATTGAATCGCGAAAAGAGCGCTTGAAAAAACCATGTGCGAGAATGCCCTTGTCAAATAGAGGCGCGTCCTAAAAAAATCAAATTTTCACACCTAAAAAGTTGCGTAACTGTTTTATTTTTTAATTTAGAAAAAATTACTTTCAAGCTATTATTTAACTCTATCAAACCGCGAATGGAACATTCTAAAAAAACCC
>CAKNWW010321318.1:1151-16958 GCA_932074435.1 Andricus kollari | reverse complement strand
TTAGACATATTTTCAGATGGAAATTCATCATTACGATTAAAAATTAATTTTTTTGGTTCGAAATCCGTTTCTTTTTAGTTTGAAATTAATTTTTTAACTGAAAATGCAACTATTCCATTTTTGCTTGGAAATTTATATTTTTAGTTGACAATTAATTAATTTGGCGGAAAACTCGTTTTTTGTTGTTTAAAAATTACTTTTCTAATTGCTAATTAAACTATTTTATTTTTGGCTTGTAAATTTATCTTTTTTAGTTGAAAATTTATATATTTTATTGAAACTGTATCTTTTTTGGTAGAAAATTCACCTTTTGGGTCTTAAATTGAATTATTTGGTTGAGAATTCATTTTTTGTTGAAAATTGATTGTTTTAACTGAAAATTTAATTGTTATATTCACGAAATAAGTGATATATTAAGGAGGGTGGGGGTCATTTCAAAGTACCATTCTCCATGTCAAGTTCAATGGAAAAAGCATCACGAAGGAGGGTGGAGGGTATAAGAGCCTGAAAAATGTATCATATGTTTTGTGAATGGCCCCTAACTAGTTGGTTAAAAATTCATATTTTTGGTTGAAGATTGATCATTTTAGTTAAAATTTCATTTCTTTTGTTGAAAATTTATCTTTTTGACTTGAAAAAAGAAGTAAAAAGTGTTTAGAATATATTTAAAACCAATTTTTTTGATGCATTAACGTGATTAATCTTCTAGGTGTATGGTTGGTTTTATACCTAGAAGAATTTAGAAGTTGGAATATTGTAGCAACCCTGCATTTTTTTTACGAGGGCTGGTGGTATCTTAGTCGCATCACTACAATGTCTCTGACATATGTAATATTTAATTATACATTGTGTATAGTTGTACATTATACAAAATCATATTTGCCATTATAATAATGCCACCAAGGTACCCACTAAAAACCTCCACTTTTTCTCCTTGGCAGATATCCCTCCGGAACCGCTTTTTCATTACTTCGGGGGGTGCACTTTTTCACCTGCTAGGGCTTCTGATGGTATTCTTTGTTTTTTTTCTTTGGCCTCTTGTCCCAAACAGGATGTTCGCATCGTCTTCAGTATGTGCAATGGTACCGCACATCCGACTCGTCGGCTTTCGACACCCTGCTTGGGGGTGATAGGTTGGACTGCCTCTCATTGCTGCTGGTTTCTTACTTCTGGGACTGTTTCGCCTCATGGCCCAGCCAAGATGTTACGCGTCGTCCTCAGCAGCACGCCAGTGTCGTGCAACGGGCTCGTCGGCCTTCGAGCATCCTGATTAGGCATTGCTGACTCTGGATGGCTGCTCCTGCCTCCCCCTAACTGCACGCGTCGTCCTCATCAGCGGAGCGGGTGTCACGCATCGGGCTCGTCGTCCTTCGACAGCTTAGGGCTTGGGTCGTTCCCTTGCTCACAACTACACTTACGCGTTCTTAGTCATTGAGTTGTCCTTCTTTCTTCTTACGTAGAATGATTTCGACATAAGTAGATACCCTGTCCCACGATTCTTCGCTTCGAAGCATCACCCCGGCAATATTTTCTGGCGTTATGTCTCCAATCTCGCTTTCTAGCCTGTGCTTGAATTCGGTCCAGCGTTCACACTCAAAGAAAGTGTGGTTCGCGTCGTCGCCTTCCACATCGCAATACCCAAACTTTTCACTGCTAACTTTTGTTCTCATGAAGTGGTAGTTAAGGAAGTAACCGTGTCCCGAGAGGAATTGCGTCATTTAAAAGTTGGTTCCTCCGTGTTTGCGGTCCAACAATGCGTTCACATGTGGGATCATTGCTCCAGCGTTGTTGCCATCGTTCCAAGGTAAATGCTCTGGCTTCGTCTTTTGCTGTTGCTCTGGTCACGTCTGGTCTCCTGTGGAACACTTCCCTCTTCTCCTGAGGTAGTAGATCGATCGGTAGCGTCCCCGCAATCACTAGATTCGCTGTTTTTTTTTACCGTTAGATAGGAGCACACAATTCTGAGGACGCATTTCTGCTGAACTGCTCCCAGGCGTCTTCTGTGTGTCTTCATCTTTAGTTCATCTGCCCATATTTCAGCTCCGTAGAGCTTTATCGACTGGGCCACTGACATTAGCAGTCGGCGCTTGCTGGGTCTCGGGCCATTTACGTTGGCCATGATCCTGCTTAGTGCCGCCGTGACTACAGCTACCTTACTTTCTGCTTGCTTGATTTGTACAACGAAGAAGAGACTATTGTCCATCCATATTCCTAGATGTTTAATAGCTGGTTTAGCTGTAACTACCGTCTGTCCAACCTGCATTGGTATGTGCATGGGGATGTATTTCCTCGTTACTATCACCTGCTCCTGCGTCACATCACCTGGTTCAGCTTCCATTGCAGTTCCTCCGTAGATCTCGCTGCAAATACCGCTAAAATGTCATCTGCATACCCACTCAGATACGTGTCTTCTGGCATTACTATCCTCAGAATGTCATCGTAAGACACATTCCAGAAGTCAGGGCCAAGGATTTATCCCTGAGCTGCCCCGGCTGTTATCTGTTGTTCTATTGTTCTATTGTTATTGGCTGTTCTATTGTTGTGTCCATTCTTCTGAGGCATCGAGTCATTACAGGCTTGGTTAATTATCTGCATGGTAGCTTCCACTAATTCTTCCGCGCCCATGTCAGTTTTCTCCATAAGGCTGTTTTGCCCTCTGAAAATCGTCAGGGATAGTTTTTCCTCGTCCAGTTTAGCAGGACTCCACATTTTGTGATTGCGATGCTCTATCCTGGCTCCCAGCTTTCATTTTATGTTAAAAAGTATATACTGTTGGTAGCTTCCTGTAAAGTCATCTAGGACCTCCCAGTTCTCCATAAGGGGGGCTATTCCCTACAAGGCTAGGGTGCTGTCCGGGATCGTACCTACGTTTCCGGCTCGTCTAAATTTTTGCGTTTTGCCGGTATTCATGACCAGCAGACCTCGTCTTGCAGCCATCTCTAGTATTCGCTTTCCCGGCAAGTCTGATTTCGGCACTCCCCATTCTACCGCTTTAGCGTTAAATCTCCTGCCGCTATCACTCCTCCCTCTGTGTCTTGGTTAAGGTCTTCCAACAGATCCAGTTCTCCTTGTAATTCCTGAATGCTTTCATTAGGCGTGAGCTAACAGCTCACGTACGTGATACCTTTGCTCTTGACCCAGACGTATCCGTCTCCAGAACCATGATTTTCGATCGAAACTGTCCCTTGGTTTCGCACGCAGATGGCTGCTGCTCCATGGTTCTCTAAAAACCATGTTGTGGTGTCCCTATCCGTGTACTGCTCGCTGATAATTAGCAAATAGGTCTTCCAATCTAGAACCAAATGTTACAGAAGATCATTTGCTAATTTACACCTATACATATTAGCCTGGATGACTCTGGTCATAACCGGGCGCGTTTAACTTTGTCAAGTGCCTGTCTAAAGACTGTGCACCCTCCCGACCCAGGTATAAGGTTGAGATTCGCCGGTTTTGGCTGGATACTGTAGCAGAGCAGACAGTGCATTTCGGACGTGCAAGGTTTTGCCTGATGTTCACCCATGCCACATTAGTAACAAAGGTCGCTGCGGTCCGGCCCTTTACAATTTCTTGATTGGTGTCCCTACCCTAGACACCTGTAGCATCGATCGACGCGTGCTCTCCTTGTCACACTGCTGTTTATCCATCCCGCTGTAATGCGGGCAGTTTCCAGCGGTTGGTTTGCAGCTTCCTCGCTGAGCTCGACAATAGCCAGGACCTTGTCTCTCCTGTTAACCCTAGTTACCGAGATCTTAGCGTCTTCTGCTTTGTCGCCGAGACATCTCTTCAGTGCTATCTCCACATCTTCCTTGGTTGTGACACAGTCGAGATCTAGGAGCCCTAGTGTAACGTTAGGAACCAGATTCTTCATTGTTCCCATGTCTCCTAACTGTTTTGCAGAGCCTCCCCGAATGCCATAGCATTCTTTGTCTCCTACTCGAGTTCTATCACGACGTCCCCGTTTCGTGTAAGGCGGATCGACCTAATTCGGGTTTCGGTTTCTTCAGGCTTCATGTTGGCCCTGATGTCATCCAAAACCGCCGCATATGTCTTTCCCTGCGCCGGCTTTATTACAACCGCTTCCCGGCGCTGTCTCCTGCCAGGTTTCCGGTGTAACTTCTTATTGATAGCCATGTCATTTGTCCTCCTTTGGTTGGCCTGCCCCTCGGTATGCTGTAGTTTTCCCGTTCTGTCAGGCTTCTTCTTCCTTGCCACCTCCGTCCATGCGGAGTACTGGCTTCTTGGTATTGACATTCATCTACTTATCCACAGAGTCTTGCATGATGACCAGTGTAGCCAACATATCTTGGAGCGTCTTGTCGGTAGTTTCTTCAGCTAACAGGCACTTCTCCTTTAGCGTCGGCTCCTTGGCTCGACTTGAAGTCTCTCGAAAGAGCTGGGAACGGGTATACCCTCAGACCTAAGTCCTACCCCAGTTCCCTGGGGCCCAGCCTTCGTTCAACCAGTCCCGGAAAACACGAACGGACTGGAACTCGCCCGGGGCACTGCGGATTCCGACCTCTGCAGACACCACGCGCTCCCTGATCAAGGCCCGAAGTGGCTGGCTTCTGATCCCATGCTGCGGCTGACACATCGGCAGTGCAAGCACACATCAGCCCCTTGCCACGTCAGCGGGTAAGGCAGACATGGTTCCGAGCACTCCCAGTGGGCCACAGCAGGAAACAATCGTTGTTTTTTTCTCGGTGTATCCTTTATCCAGACTGTTTGGCCTGCGAGGCGTATTTTATTTCCTCTCTACCCTCTATATCTAGCGAGCATTCCCCTATCCGCCAACTGGGGACGCGCCGCATATGGGGTACAGACTCCCAATGTGGTACAAACTCTTAATGCGGAGATTCAGCAACTCTGATCAAGGCGCTGTTAATTGCGAATAATAGTTTTTCCATTACTTTGACTTCTTTCATCATTTAAATTTACCGCTTTTTCCAATTTGAAGCGATACATGTTCTCGCGAAATTTAAATAATGTAATTATTATTACTAAAGATAGAAAATACGATTTCTTAAATCCTAATTCAAAATGCTCATAAATGCTCATCAAATTTTTAAAGCACGTAAAGGTCGAGCATATTCCCATGCTTGTGAGAATTTCTCCGAGCACTTAAACTCTATAGAACGCTAGGCAAGTTCACCTCTAGCATTACGCTCATGTTAAAGTTACATACACTTACTATAAAAAAGCATTACTAAGGGGTCGGAGAGGGTGAAAATTGTCAGTAAAAGGCGTTACATATTTTTTGAACGACCCGTAATATGTGATTGAACTAACTAAATCTTTGTTGGATTAAATACAGTTTTAATTGATTAAGAATTTTTCCAATTTAGACTTCCGATCGCCATTGAAATGTTAGTTCACCGAAGAGAATGGACTAAATTTTTCAAATGGACTTTATTGTCTGTGTTCGTTATATTGCTTCCAATGGTCTGGATCGATTCAGTGCATTTTGGAAAACTAGTTATAGCCCCACTTAATATTGTTATGTACAATATTTTCACTGATCACGGACCAAATATTTATGGAACTGAACCTTTTAGGTTTTACTTTTTCAATGGATTTCTAAACTTCAATTTTGTATTTATAGGTGCTTTAATCGCTCCGGTTTTATTGGTAAGAGGGATTTAAATTAATCATGATTTTTAATAACCCTTTTAGTGATTTATCAATAATTACATACTAACTTAATAAAAATATGTTGCTTTTAGATTTTCGCGTGGGCTCTCGTGCCCGCTAAACCTCGTCATTACTTGTGTTTGCCATATGCGTATTCATTGGCGCCACTTTTTCTATGGATTCTTGTCTTCTTTATACAACGACACAAAGTGAGATTTACAGATTTCTGATATCCAATCCTAATGATTAAATATTAATTTTTTTTTTTCATTTTCAGGAAGAGCGCTTTCTTTTTCCGATTTACCCGATGATTTGTTTGGCTGGAGCAATATCTCTAGATAATCTACAAAAATTGTTCTTCTTTATTAGAACTAAGTTGAAACCATTACCAGATCACGAGCGAAATACTCACTATTTGCAATCTACCCCATATATCACTTTTTTGGCTATTTTCATATGTGGAATTTTTGGATTGTCAAGATCATTGGCACTGTATAGAGGTAAAGAGGATACTAAGAAAACAACTTAGAGATATTGAAAGCTCTATGTTAGTAATTTTAATTTTATTGTTTTATAAAAGGCTACTATGCGCCCATAGAAGTAATGATGGAAGCTAATAAACTGGGAATGGAGGGTCTGGTCCCACAAGATGTCAACATCAACTTTTGTGTAGGAAAGGAGTGGTACCGTTTTCCAACTTCCTTTTTCTTCCCTT
The DNA here is from genome assembly GCA_932074435.1 of Andricus kollari. Classification (NCBI taxonomy): domain Eukaryota; kingdom Metazoa; phylum Arthropoda; class Insecta; order Hymenoptera; family Cynipidae; genus Andricus; species Andricus kollari. The sequence continues at coordinate 10,615 of CAKNWW010321318.1, read as the reverse complement.
CAAGCAAGTAGGTCTTCATAAAATTTACCTATAAAATACAAGGCAGTGTTTGAAAGTACATAAAACGTTATTTGTCAAGCTACATTTTTATGAGATATACCTAATGTGTTTAAATTTACATTTGGGTTTTAATGCGCCGATCACTGACACTGATTATGATGATTATCATTGACCCCTAATTATAATTATTAAGATCAATAGATCATTTTCATAATAAATGTGAGGCATGTACGGTTCTTTCTCAGAATTATCTAAAAAAATGTGAACTCGCACGATCTATTATTTTGAAAAAGTAAACAATTTGTTTAATCAGTTGAAATCTGTGTGACGCACTTCCCATGCAAAGTTTGGCTATATATTGAAATTGATGAGACCATCATGAAACGAAAAGAATCTCTTTGACAACGAATGTGGAAAACTGTCATTCTGGAGATATGTGAAGTTGATCTTTTATAAAAACCTTCTTTTTTTTTGGCGTGAACTATCTGAATTGCTGCACTATGAAGATAGTTTTGCAAATTTATTTATCGCGATTATCTAAAGTTTGACTAAAAATTTTTCTCAATTTATATAGAAACAACATTTTCATAAATTAAAGACAACGGGATATCCATGTCATAAATTGTGCAGATGTCTAAAAAAATACACTTTTTTATTTTAATTATATTTTGTCAGTGACTAAAGTAATCTGATGGTATCGACAAATAGCTTATATTATTATTTTTCCGTGTCTATTTGCTGACAGCGCCATGTATGAGACTATGCGCTGTATATTAGGCATAAGCGTAGGGAAGAGTCTCATACACGGCGCTATCAGCAAATAGACTCATATTGAATGGAGGCATGGAATTGTCCTCCGAAAGCTACACAGCAACAAAAAACTCCTTATGCATCGTAAATTGTCATTAAATTTAAATAAATTATATAATATTATGATTTTCTACTATTTAAGATTGCGTTCGGGACATATTCTCATTTCCAGAAAATCAGAAGAGACCATCGAAATCTCCATCTATGCGTCTTGTTACAACGAAAATTTTTTTAAGTGACAGTAGTGTTATATTGCAAATATTAAATAAGATTTTCTTACATAAAAAAGTAACCTATTTTTTGAATTTGATAAATCGCTATTGATAGATCATGAAAAGTCCTCAAAGGTTCTTTAATAGGATAGTAGATCATTCGAAGCGACTCGACAATGTGAACAATGCCATCATATATGGTACTGTTGTATTCCAAATATTAAAAAAGTTTTTCTCGTATGAGCTATATAAACAATAAAGTCTCGAAGACGCGAAAAGATATATCAGATACAGTAATTTATTACTCATAATATCATTAAAGTTTTTCTTATATAAACAGAATAAATCTTTTTTTTGAAACTTCATAAATCGGTACTATGAAAGGTTATGCTCAATGTATGTGGTGCTTAAATCGCTCTGCAAGTTTTTCACTTTTGTGTTTTTAAGATGCTTAAAATTTTGGCAAACTAGGGTCCGAGTTCGAGTGAGCCTTCTATCCATGTATGGATCCCTGAGGAATCCATTTTGAGTTGATATTGAGTATAAATTAAAAGGAGAAGTGTTTCGACAAATGAAGCTGTACTAATCGCATCACAAACTTCGTGCTGAGAAGGGAAAATTTTCTCCATTCCTTCGACAAACTGTTATCTTTACAGTTTTCAGATTGTCCAACACGCCTAACGCCAAATTTACCCTTCTGGTCCAGTAGAAGCGGTGCGCCCCTGCCCACACTATGGTAAAAACCCACGCGCAGGAATGAAGGGTGTTATACAACTTGTTTTTTTAACTTGAGACATCAAAATATCTCAAGAACTACGCATCCTATGAAAAAATATCCGAAATAAAAACTTTTTATTTTCGAGGGGGAAAAGCGACTTTAAATAAATTGACCCCTCCCCCAGGATGCAGGGGTGGGGGTAACGTTGTAATTTCAAATGTGAACCCCAATTTTTTCACAGAGTTATATTCTCCTTCATGAAATACGTAAGTTTTATTCAAAAAAAATTTTTCGATTCGCGTAAAAAAAAACTACCCCCCAATGTCTCCTGGGGGGGAGTGAGGTGGGGTAAATTTTGTTCAAAGTCGCTTTTCTCCTCGAAAATAAAAGGTTTTTATTACGGATATTTTTTTCATAGGATGCGTATAATTTTAAGATATTTTGATGTCTCAAGTTAAAAAAAACACCCTGTATAATAGACAGAAAGTCGTAAAAGGAGCTGTCCTGAAATGATGCCCGCCATCCAGATTCTTCTCCCAACCCGCCATGATAACCAACGAGGCATTGGAAGCCCTGATAATTAAGCTATTTAAAAAATCATCTTGTTGCGATAAAGGAAGAACACACAAAAAAGAAAGATGATATTAATAAGAACATGAAAAAAGTGTCTGACAAATTAGGTGTCGTTTCTGATCTCCAAAAAGCTACTGACTAATCTGTGGAACAAATCAAGGCAAAATTGGATGCTTTAGAAACAGCGCTGATATCGAAAATGCGGGTTCGTGTTTATATTTTTACGACCTTGCTGCTGAAGTCCTGGAACGTCAACTCAGAAAATTTTTTTTTTTAGTGTCTGAATCCACTGCAACTACTTCCGAATCGAGAATTGCTACAGGGTGAGCAAGAAATCAAAGTAAACAAGTCAACTATTTAAAGTTATCTTTAAAGATACCATCTCGGTTATTAAATCTCATCGACAAAAATTAAAATCTGGTTGCCCGATTTTCTTTCATGTAGACAAAAACGAAATAGCAAAGGCATAATTTAAAGAAGTTAAAAACAGAACTCTAGGATCTAAAAAATTATAGTTCAACTGTAAAACTATCAGATTGTTTAACGGCGTTCCCAAAATTGTTGATATTCAACCCTCAAGTCCAGCAAAAAACGGATCAACCGTAAACCATGGTGAAGTATGTCACCGTCTTTTCTCAGTTCATTGCCAAAATGTACTAGGACTAAGGACAAAACTGCTGATCCTGAGAACATCATTATCAACATCATCGACACGCAGGGACATTATAATTTCATCAAAAATATGGCTACATTAAAGGATAAATTATTCTGAACTCGGCCTTCAAGACTACCACATTCACAGAAAGAACAGATCTCCGGTCACAAGTATTTTTGAGAAAGGAGGCGGCTTTCTAATTGCCGTAAGAAAAAAATGGCTACTAATCAAATATTAATTTTAGCAAACTCTATTGAACAATTTTTCGTCAAAATTAGACTTACTTATATCGATTTTCGCAGTTTACACTCGCGAAAGTCTTATTTACAGGCAATTATGATCTTGCTAAACAGCATAGAACATAGCTAGGGCAAGCTCCTAGGCATAATTTTATCTAATATCAGTCTCATAGATACCCCAATGGCGTTAGAAACTTTAATTAAATGAGACGCATTTCACCCACTCTCCATTTTACTCATCAAACAGTGTTGGGTAGTAACTTGTCACAAGTAACTAAGTTACTGAAAAGTTACGTTTTTTTAACTTTTGGGGTAACTTAGTTACTATTTTAAGTAATAACTGGTAACGTACCTTAGTTACGATTTTTTCAGTAACTTGGAACTTTCATTTTACTTCTTTAAAGTTACTTTGTGTTTTTCGTATATCTCCTATTAAGAGAAGTTTATGGGTCGTAAGATAAAAGGAAATTCAAAAATTGAGAGCGCAGGCGAAGAACACAAACCAAATATCACCTTGCGCGCTTCGTTCTTCATGTTGTTTATTGCACTGACCAAGCAAGAGCAGAACCGAGCAGGCTTGGACAAATTTCGTGTAACGAATCTGAATTGCTAGAATTAAATGCGTAAGTCGAGCTTTTAACTTGAAATTCAATATGAAAAATCATTTTCGATGGCTGAGGAAAATAAAGTCAACGAAACAAGTAATTCTGGCGATCATGCCGATCAATGCTGTTCAGAATCTGATCCCATGTGCAGGATATTCCGAGTGACTTGTCTGTTACTCAATTTAAGTTTTATTCTACATATATATTGCTGTTCACTTGCCGAAATATATAGTATATTTTTTATTTACTTTACTAATGCATATTTTTTTTTTAAATTAGGGTTTTATGAATTATCATCTATTTAAATAATTTAAATAATTATCATCTATTATTTTGATTTTTAAACTATGAAATTAGGAAAGTGAAAAAGGTAACTTTTTAGGTAACTTGAAGTTCCTTTATTTAGTAACTGTAACTAGTTACAATTATAAGTAACGTAATTGTAACTAGTTACCTTTTTTCGCTAAGTAACCTAACTGTAACTAGTTACTCAAAAAAGTAACTTTCCCAACATTGTCATCAAACTAGCTAGCTGAAAGTCCTCAAGGACATTATCTGGTTTATGAGATCTATCAACATTAACCAGTTTCGGCTATACTTATATACAATAGCATGATCTGATGCTTTGCCTTAGGAAGATGAGATTAAGCTTCATCATTGCTATCGTGAAGATTACAAAATTTCTCCTTTGTAGATTCTAATGTCCATATTATACCCTGAGCTCCATAATACGGACCCCACCGACAGGGCTGACCATTTCCAGGAACAAGGTACAGAGTTTGGGACTAAATAGTTACCATCTGCTAAGAATTAAAATTTCACAACCTCAAAAATTTGTGATTTTGCAGTAAATAATTCACAAGCAAGAAATACGGAATTCGACGGCTCCACTGCAGAGATCCTTTTGGAGCTATATACGGAGCAAAAAGAAGTTCAAGCTCTCTGCAGTGAAACCGTGAAATTGTAGGTCTGCACGGCAACTGGCATCTAAAATTTTCTATAAAAAACTTATACACTCCAAGTCCCATGCAAGCCCGTCCGGGTTACGAAATCCGAGAACTACTGGCCCAGACAGTTTCTCAACCGTGTAGCAGTGTGTGGCAGTTTCAACAATTGGTCGCGACTGTATAGATTGCCTTGCATGCATGTATTGCCTTGACTGTTTACTTTCGGACCCTCCGATTTACGCCGCGAGGCAACCCCCGAAACTGCTTATATTGGACTTGGAGTGTAATATTTTTATATTTTAGATCCAAAGAACATAACTAAGGTAAACGTCCCAGTAATCGTGACCTTAGTCCCAGTAATCGTGATGCCAATTTTCTTGCTTTTTATTTCATTTGAATGAATATAACTTCTATTTGCTATTATAAAATGCTAAAAATAAGTGGGTTTCATTATTAAATGTTACTTTTAACACATGTTTTTATCAATATATTCAAACTATAACCAAGTTTCACGATTACTGGGACCGTCACGATTACTGGGACATTTACCTTATTGCAGGTAAATAATAAAAATATATTTGAAAAAATTATTAATGCATAACAAATGTATACCAGGAAGATAAATAATATAAGTAATTTGTCAAATGTAAAGAGGTTTACTGACGATCCTGGGGGGTCTTATGGTGGCTTTAGAATAAAGAGGATTTTAACTGTGCAGGGCAAAATGACCGTAGTCTTCTGGGGACCAGAGTATTATTGTTGAAGGCAGATTAAAAAAAACGCATTATTATACCTATATACCTGTATGAGGCGCTCCGAGGAAAAACGTTATATGTCCTATGTTTTAACATAGAACTTATCACGTTTTTCCTCTGAGCGGTTCATATATAAGCTGTCTTCAGCCGGTATTTCTTTTCACGAGGGATTTTATATATTTAATCATATGCTTATCACCAAATGTACACTTCATACCTAGCATGATTTAGTATCCAGTTAAAAACACTGTAAACAGACAATGTAAATAAACAATTCTTGAACAGCGATTGTGCTTCATTATTCGCTCTTTGAACAATATCAATCCAAAATCAATATTCAAGTAAACTTTTATAATTTTAAAATTATTGTTAGTGATACGAAAAAATTCTATAGTGAAAGGGTTCTCAGCTTTCCAAAAAATTAGAAAAAATAATTAACTACTGTATCACTACTGTATTGAAGGAGAGCTTACAAGTTTAAAAGAAATTTTCATTTTCAGTATTATCGTAAACAATCGAGGAGCTAATTTCTCATGCGTCCTGGTGTACACTCTCGATGATCTATACAATAGGGTGGCCCAAAAAAAATCATAGCAATGGATTGCTAATAACAAAAAAGTATTAGTTCTTTATGAGCTGAATATACTGTAAAATTTTATTTTTTAATCCATTCATATCTTATACCTATCTCCGCAAGCGTAATGAAAATGGAAAAAAAATTAAATTTAAGCGTAAAATACATGAAAAAATGAATTATTATAGTCACACATTTTTTATCTATGTAGAGCTACCATATGCCTGAAGAATTTATGGAAGTAGCTGTTTAATTTTTTTTTTCAATTTTTAATTTAAAATAGGACATTTTTTTTCAATTTTTATTTTATTTTTATTGAATTCCACGCAGAAAATTACTTAAAAATTAGCTATAAGAAGTAAATAAATGATTTATTAATCATTAACTTTTACGATTTTTTAGTAAAATCCTTGATTGAAATATTGCCCTTATGTAACTGTGTTTTTTCAGCAATACAATACAAATTGTTTTGATGTAATTTTATGTGCGTCATTCAAAAAATATCAAATACAAATTGAAAACAAACATTTGGATCATACTTTAATTTATAATATATTTTTAATAGCAAATAGGTACTTCCATCAATTCTTTACGAATATAGTTCTACATATATAAAAAAGTGGTGACTAAGAATTCGTTTTTTCATATATTTTACGCTTGAATGCATTTTTTTCCATTTTCAACACGCTTGAAAAGGTACAAGATATTAATGGATTTCAAACAAAAATTAGCAGTATATTCACCTCATTTGGTGTACACCAAAAATCCAGGTAATTACCTCCTCGTAAACAGTATAATTTCGCTAAGCCAAAAATGTTCAAATAGAAAAAAATCACAGACCTTATCTTCGTCAGACTCCAAATTATATTGCAATCCTGAATATATACATCAACAACCCATGGATATACCCAGTAGGGTTAGTTGAAAATTTGTATATTTCGATATGAGACGCCAAATGGGTGGCTTGCTCACTTCGAGTGTGAAGGCTCAGCACGAACTAGAAGGTAGGGACAATCTGCCCGTGAGGCCTCGTGTATCGAATAATATTTTTCTTTACAAATTACAATGCAAAACCTGAGTTTGCTAGCAGTCAAAGTGGCGAGCAAAATATTTTAGTAACCATGGAGAGCAATTTGCTCACCGGTAAAAGCATTTTCGATGCCTGTAAACGGTAGCCAAGCGAGGGTTTTTCACGTATGTGTAAAGAAAACCAATGTTTAGAAATCGCAAACAATACCATGCCTAAAAGTAGTGAATTGGGAGCCTCACGAAGTATAATTAATATGAAGGCAATCATTTTAAATCTAGGTAACGCGTGCGAGTAAAATATGGCTTAGAAAATTTTGATCTGCAGAGCTTAAAAGTTTTTTTGAATTCACTTTTTTTAAACATTTTTGTGGGTCTCTAGATTCTTCAATTTTATATTGATTTCAGGATACTATTCTGCACTTAAGGGCTTCCTTGGAATCAAAATGAACTTACAAAAATTCAAGATTTATGGGGAATCAAAACTGGAAACACTAATAATTGTTGAAATATTGAAATATGTTTCAAATCGAATTACTATCTTGAATTTTTTATAAGTTCATTCTGATCCTCAGAAAGCTCTCAAGTGCAAAAAAATGTGTTGATGTTTTCATAGGCGCAGAAGATAAAAGTTAATTATAGTGGTATATTAAAACATAATTATGTCGTGCAGAATAGAGTCCTAAAATCTGGCAAAAATTTAAAAGACTCTAGATACCCCCGAAAATGTCAAAAATTGCAATTAAAAAAAACTTTAAACTCTGCAGATAGTATATTTGGTGAATCTATTTTGCTCGCACGCATTACCTAGATTGAAATGGATCGATTCCACATTCAGTACACTTCATGGGGGTCCCAACGCACTACTTTTATGCATGGTATTGTTTGTGATTTCTAAAATTTGTTTTTTTTTTCTACCAAAAGAGGTGAATTTTCAATTCGAAAAGGAGAATTTTCAACACACAACAAAAATCATTTTTTAACAAAACAGGTAAATTTTCTACAAAACAGATGAATTTAACAAAATATTTGAATTTTCATGAAAATAATTAAACTTTTACCATTAAAGTTGAATTTTTAACCTACAAATATAAATTTTCAAAAACGATTTTACAAACAACAGTTGACTTTAGACCCGGAAAAATTTGCAACAAAGAAGAACGAATGTTCAACTAGTTGAATTGAATAAAAAACGAAGGTTTTTTAATAAAATAGTTGGATCCTCAACGAAAAAGAGTTGAATTTTCAACCAAAAAATACGAATTTTCAACAAAATACAAATATGATTTTTCAACAAAAAAGTTAATTTTTTATAATTTTCTACCAAAATAGTTAAATTTTCAACTAAAGTTATGAGTGTTTAACCGAAACAGATTAATTTTCAAACCAGCGGTTCAATTTTTCTCTAGGTGGGCATTCCACCTAGTCGGGAATTCCATGAGTTTACCTTCGGGTTCTTCTTTGTATGAGTCCCGAAGTGTGATATACTTGTGGTCCGAGAGAGACTCTTCGTCGGAGATTTTCTAGCCCACTATCTTGCCTCTCAGTTCTTCTGAGCATCGAGTAAAGTCGAGAATCTCACTCCTGTTTTTGTTTTGAAAAGTGGGAATATTGCCACGATTAAGGATCGCTAGCTCGATACCCACTAGGTATTTTAGTAAATCTCGATCAGCCTCCTTGCTGACCCAAGAGTCGAGGACGACATGTGATCCCCAATGGATACCCCTACTATTCAGATCGATTTTCGATCCCCAATAGGTGCCCCTGCTACCTAGATCGCCCCAAGAGTTACCCGCACAAACGAATTGTGATCCCCAATAGGTACCTTTGCTGCCCAGATCGCACAGTGGTCCAAAATAGCTAAAAAGGCGGAAATAATTCTCAGAATCAAGATTTTTCTATGAATTTTGGTATCCAGGGGTTTTGAGTTATGGGGAATCTGAATTTTGCAATATCAGTGGCTTAGGTTACCATCATAAGGCATAGTTCGCTTCCCTTATGCAGTGGGGTATTGGAGTTTAAAAAAAAATAAATGAAAACATCGTAAATTGTCAAAGAAATGGGTTTTTTCGTGTGAGGAATCAAAAGTTACCGTTAAGTGTAGTATGATTCCTTACAATGGGAAAAGAAAAATTATTTAAAAAAAATAAAGTAACAATTAACTTTGCTTATACACTGAATTGTACCATTTATTTCTTATTTGTATTAACGCGTATGGGCCAAAAACGCCGACTGCTCCTTGATGTACAAACGCTAATGACTCATACTATCTAAGATTCACTCATGACATCTCGTAACATATTTTTATAATTTAATGCAAAGTTGACGTTTGTTGACTTCCATAAGAATT
>CAKNWW010321304.1:0-18085 GCA_932074435.1 Andricus kollari | reverse complement strand
ATTTGATATCAAAACAAGATGTTTGCAGCAACAAAGTTCAAAATTTTTAAATACATATCTGTCATGTGGCGAAGTATTCTAGGGGTAGATTTTCTAAATGATGATACTCTAGAGGATAAGTGTTTTTACAACTCACGCTAATATTGTAATACAGTATCAATTAGAACAATTTTGTGTAAAAACAATAAACAAAAAACAACGTTACCTCTTAAAACACTCAAAGACTCAAAAATGTAGATGGGGTGATTTCAACCCCTAAATGTGAACGATTGCCCAATTTTTTTTTTTTATAGTCTGGGATCCTCTTTTCACCTGCAAAGTAACAAAAAAATCGGCATTGGACACCAACCTAACCCCCCTTGTTAGAAATATTCGTTAAGGCCATGTGATAATTACGTCATACGATTCTTACCATACTGAAATACAAAAAAAAATTCCAAAAGTTCTTTGAAAAAAATTATTGTGATTCTGAAAATGTAGGCGTATACAAATGTTCTTTAGAGCATTTTACTTAATTTTCTAAATGGGAAACTATATCTCAATTCCTGCGGATGTGAGTTGTTGCGAAAAAATAGTCGGCATATTAGGATTCGTATGGCGTAAGTAAATATCAAATGACCTTAAAGTCTATTTCGATGATTCAGGTATAACTTTTTATTTGTAGATGATGTGAACAATTTCATATTCTTTTTTATTTGATGGCTTTTCAATTCGAACAATTCTCAGTTGGTCGACATTCAAGGGTTTTGATTTCTGTATTGTTTGTATTTATAAGCAGTTATTCCATTTTTCCATATTTTGCACACAAACAAATTTGTTTGAAAATACGCAAGAACTGCTACAAGTGTCGTAAACTGAACGAAAACTTTTTGTAGAACTCTATTTCTCATGAAAATAAAAGAAGAAAAAGTTAATCATTTTAATGATTTTTGAAAACACCTATTTAAAAACAAAGTTTACATTAAAAAAAAATTTAATTGAAAAATTTCATAATTTGAAATGTAAAACGTTTAATTTTACGCGATTTGAAAACGGGTGCTAAAACACAGAAGCATTTCAACTTATAATTGCTCAGAAAGGTCGTAATAAGAAACTTTCCAAGTTTAATATTAAAAAATTGAAAAATCGGAGTTGTTTGAAAGTGTCTTATTTGCAATTCAAAATTATAACATGGGTTCATTTTACATTAAATTTTAAAAAGTGTAAATAATTATTTCTTTTCCTTTTTTCCATGCTCGTTACTTTTTCTTATTTTCTGGCACAATACGCATTGTGCTTTATTTATTTATTCATTAGGAATAATAATTAATCTCTGATGTCGTTTTCCCAGTGGAAAACAAATTGTTAAAGAAAATATGAGACACTTTTACGAGCAAGAAGATACAATGGGTGGTGATTTAAGAGTACCAGAGTGTAAAATATACCCTGACTTTTAGTCGAACCTTTCCTGAGAAGCAAGGTGAATTTTCTTTTCCTCGATATGAAAGAAAACTGCGAAAAGGGAGAGATTGAAAGCAACGGTTCAAGTGGAACTTTCCCTCTACATCCAGCAAACTATTGTAAAGTTTGTTTTTATTGTCACAGAAATATCGGTCGCTACTGTAAATCAAAATCGAATTTTCTTTCATGTTCTTTTTTATGAGTTATTTCTACAAGTTGAGTGAAATATCAATCAAGTTTTGATACATAAATTATAAGGTGTACAAATCTCCTGGAAAAGTGTCAGGGAACGTGATAATTTATTGTGAAATAAAAAAATATCTTAAGAGACAAATTCCTTTAAATAATCCGGCTATTAGAAGTATACCAGTAAGTAGAACCAAATAATTTAACAAAACAGGAATTTTTACAATGTATTTGAATTCTTCATGAGCAATATTTTCCCATTCATGATTTTTTTTATTTTGTTGTTAAAGCTAAACTGGAAGTCCCCTCAGTAGAAGTAACTGGCATTGACAAGAAGTCATCTGAAGTCCACAAATTACACCAAGTTACTCAAGTGTACTTGAAATCCCTAAAAGTCATCTTAAACTGCTTAAATTCTATTATAGACCATTGACACAAATTAAACCAGTAAAAGTAACTTGAAATCACTTAAAGTTATCTTTAATATTAGAAGTCGCTTAGAATGATTAAAGATCATTTTGCAAATCTCAAATTAATTATCTTGAAAATTTTTCTTTAGAAAACGTCAATACATTTCAGAATATATCAAATGATTACTTTTTGAACTGGTCAGAAAAAGTCCTTTCGAGTTGAAAAAAAGACATTAGAGAGTAATAATTATTCCGAATGAATAGATAAATGACGTCCATTATAGCTCAGAGTAATTAAAAAAATAGAGATTATCATGACAAAGAGGTAAAAAGTGCAATTATTTAAAAGAAAAACATTTGACGCTATTATGTTCCGCTCCTTTCACTGAGAGCGTTAGCTTTTGTTTTCTTTGGCTCTTTGGACGATATACCTTCATTTTTAACGTCTCTGTTTAACGAACCAGCAAATGCGAAGAATATAAAAAGATTAATACTGACGTGCTCCAGGTGTACTGTTTAGCATTTTCCTCGCGTGTTATGACGCCCCTGCGGATTGATAAAAATCTGCACTTTGCGATTTATTTACCGCGCGTCCCATTAGGGATGATATTAATCTCGCTATATTCTGTTTGAGCATTCAGCCACATTTAGAGTCACTCATATTTTTTGTACCGATAGCTGATTCGCTCTCATTTTTTTTACACTGTATTAAACACATGGTTAATAAAAATATGCACAGGCTTTGACACGAGTGATTAACTTTCATTGCTCTTTATCGTGGATCTATCCCTTGATGAAAAAAGCAGAAAGTATACTCCAGGATTGATAATAATAATATATGCGAAATAATAGGGTGGTAAGAGGTTTTGGCGAATATCAACAAAAATCGGATGAAAATAGCTTTGAGCTTATGCTTTAAAAAATCGTCTAAATTCGATTGTAACAAATAAATATTACGGAAGTAAGCAAAAAAAAATCTTTTATTATATAAAAATTAACTTGAAATCACTTGAAATCCGTTGAGGACATATTAAGTCAGCCTCACTTCTTCTACTTCCCCTTACTTCTCTTACTTCCCCTCAACGCACTTTCCATACTCCCCCTCTCACTTCCTCTTCCGAGAAAAAAATACGATGAATGGATAAACACCCGAACGAAACTACATATAAGGGTTTCTGCATGTTACAGACACGTCTACGAGGAATGGGTTTGTAGCCTATTTAAATCTATTACAGTCGAATCTGGATTTAGCGCCGGTTTTGGGGCTGACCTTGACGTTAAGTCCAGAGTCTCGGAACTATTTTGTCTCTCTCCTGTTTTATCTCTCTCCTGTTTCTCACTCTGTTTTGTGACGCCTGAGTGCACACCGCACATCCCCCAGCAAACGCCTCTCACGTATCCCCACGACGCGGCGTCAATTCTCGGAAGAGCACAATCCAGGGGAGCTAAATCCCGGTTTCACTGTATTCAAATCAAATAAAACGGCAAATAGCAATCCCTCTTCCTCATTTCTTCCCCTTTAACTCATCACTGCTCTTAAGCACCCCTCCTCCCACCCTTACTCTTCATAATTCTACTCCCGCTTTCTTTAAACTAACCCTGCATCACCCTTTCCCTTCTAAAGCCCTCTCTCTTTCCTGTCATTCCCCTCCCCTCCTCATTTCTTCATGCGGATGTCATTAGCTCTCCTCCTGCCCATCCCTAACATCTCCCCTAACCGTTGCCCCCCTCATTCTCCCACCCCTTCCCTAACACTCGCACTATCATTCCTTATCCCTCATCTCTCACCTTTCCCTCCCACCCTAATTTCTCTCTCATCTCGACTAGCTTTTTATTCCCCTTCCATTAATTTTCCATGCCCCTCACCTGTCGCCCCACCCTCGTGACACCTCTTCCCCCTCTTCCCTGCACGTTCGTCACCTCTGCCCTTTATTCCCCTTCCCTGCAACCCCTCTCCACATATCTCCCCCCTCACAATTCGCCCCTGACCCATGTTCCAACACTTTACGTTGCCATACAAAATAAGGAAGTGCTTACTACATTTAGGATTTGGCACAAGATTCACAATTGTTTCCAATATATTTGAATAGAAAACAATCGTGAATCAGGCGACACGTCACTTCTTCCAGACCAGTCTAACCCACACCAATTCATTCAATTACATCTCCCCATTCTTTTACCCCTTACTCTCATTTATTCTTTTCCCCTTCCCTTTCCATTGCCTTCACAATACCCCTCTCAATCCCCCCACCATTACCCCCTATTCCTGTTACAACCCCCGTACCACCCCTTTATTTTATCTCACCCCTCAAAACGCGACTCATATCTTCTTCCAGTCCAACCAAACTCAGTTAATTACATATTTTCATCGACTCACCCCTTCCTTCCGCTCCTTCTTTCTCCTATCCCTATCCATGTCCCTTACAAAAACCCTCTCTATCCGCCCCTCCCCCTGTTCTATCACCATACGTACCTCCCATTTGTTCCTCCTTCCCTTCCCACCTCCCTCGACTCATCTCTTCTTCTAGTCCAAATTAACCCATTCAATTACATCTTCCCATCTCCTTACCCTTTCATCTCGTTCCCTCTTTCCCCCATCACTGTCCGTTGCCCCTCGCAGAAGCCTCTCCATTCGCCTCCTCTTGTCACCCTGTTCCTTCACCCCACGTACCTCCCATTTATTCTCCCTTCCTTTCACTTACCACTTGACTCATGTTTTCTTCCAGTCCAACCCAACCCATTTAATTACATCTCTTCATCTTCTCATCCCATCCTTTACATCGCTCTTTATCCCATCCCTTCCCATTGCTCTTTCCCCATCCATGCGTCCCCTCCCCCTGTTCCTTCGCCATACGTACCTACCCTTCTTTCGCACTTCTCTCCCCTCACCACTCGTTCTTTCATCCCAATACAACTCATTCAGTTACATGTCCTCAATCTTTCCCCCCGTTCCTTCTTTCGCCCAAGCCTGTCTATTGCCCTTCCCTTCCTCTTCATTCCCCTTACATGCTTGTAAGTCACTAAAATTCATTTGTAATTTATTAAAGTATCTAGAAATTAATTAGTAAGATGCAAAACATGCAATTTCCAAAAGAATGAAAAAATAATCACTTTCTAGAACATTTTACATGAATAATTTCATTAAAGTGGCAATTTATTGACAGTATAGTAAAAAATCTAATAAAGTATTTCGAAATGGATAAACATCATCTTTGTGAAAAATGAAGGAGAATGGAAGAAATCGAAAATATTTCGGAAATGTCATAGTTGTTTAAATCGTATACGTGTACTTCTTAAAGTAACTGGATAAGTTGTGGGACGCAACATGAAGTAGTTGTACAAAAAGTCCTCGAAACTCTTAAACGAGTTTGGCCGAATCTATTTAACTTTCGTATTTTCAATTGGTCTGCTCGAAAAGTTACGGATGCCATGCCGCTTAGCAGTAAGTTTATGTCGTGGAAACTATGCACACGATAGCACGAAAACCTTGAAATCTCTCCAGGATAAACGCAAACTAAAGGAAAAAGATTTAAAATAAAAATCTTTCTCCTAAAGTGTATGTTCCTTTTCTTACTCTCACTTTTACATAACAAAGTATGGAGAAAATCGATCTTGCTGCATAGTATTTCAATCTACAGTATGCAGCCATAGTTTTAATCCTATTATAATATTTATTCACATTTGCATTAGTCAAACAATATTGAGAACATATAAAAAATCAGTGCACAAGAATGTAGGTTTTTATTCAATAATAATTAAAAGTGGCCTTATTAGACGCAGAATTACATCTTTTTGTTATTATCATTATAGGGGAAAAATTGAATATTGTAAAAATTAAGTTATTTTAACAACAGCTGAAAACACAGGTCTTCCCAAATTTCTTACGGTATTTAAAATTATTGAAGACTGAAACTGGGAAGTTTATCAATTTCAAAAAAAATATTAAATAATTGCAAATTGAAAATATCGAAATAATATTTCCAATTTGAAATTCAATAACTTTGATTGGAAAAGTTTCATAATCAATCGCTGCAAATTTAACACAATGAAATTTGAACATTTTAACATTTTAGAATTAAAAAGTCAAAACCTTGAACAATTTTGGAAAATCGTGACTCTTGATAAGCTTTTATTCGTAATTTTACAATACACTCCAGGTCCCATAGAAGCCGGTCCGGTTTTGTAATTCCTAGAACTGTTGGCCCACGCAGTTTCTCAGCGGGCAGTGCGAAAGACGGTTGCGACTGTCGCCTCAGAAGGGCCGCAGTGCGCAACTACTCATTAGAGTATATTGCGCAATATTATGCATTCCAATTGGTTCAAGGTTCCCTGACTGGTTACGTTTCGAGGGTACCGATTTAGTAACAAGGCCATTGCGAGGCAACCCTCAAAACTAAGACTAATTAACCTCATTTTACAGGAGACGCAGAAAACCTTTCTAGAGCAACAATTAACAACCGACTGAGTAACATTTTTTTCTGCAGGTGGATAGACCGGCTTAAACACCAATGTGTAAATAAATAGATGGCGCTATATGCGAATGTAATAATGTAATGTAAATGTCGATAGACTAAGCACCGCACCGTTTAGCTTTCCCTGGTCGTAAACAAATAACACTATTTAACAGAAAAAAGGAAAATTTGTAGTATTATTACAACATTAACAAATTTGTTAATGTTAATTGTTAAATACTTATCAAAATCGTATAATGACTGTCGAATTATTTTAAAAAATCGAATATTTTAGTACAATTTATTCATTTAGTTTTAATTCTTTTAAATGTTATAATATTTTAATAAATTTAAATACTAAATTTTAGCTTAAGAAATTTCAGCACCTTAATGTTTTAATCGTTTAGCTTTCTCTGCTTCAATTATATGTGAAATGAAATTATTTCATACATTTTATATTAAAATATTTTCCAATTTTTAAAATTAAAGCGATCAACACGTAATATTGTAAAATTGGAACAAATGAGAATAAATAATTCAAATATTAAACAATTTTATATTTGGCAAAGGCCAATATTTTTTAATAGTTTCCTAATTGTAGTTTTGGAAATTGATATGATCATAATACATCTAAATTTTCTAGAATCATTATAAAATATACTTTAGAAAATTTAAATTAATTTTTCGCTATATACTTATTCACACTAAACCTTGCAAAATATTGATTAAAGCAATACATTTTATTGAAATGAAATCTAAGGTAATTCTCTTTTTATTCCGGTCAAAGTATTATCAAGAAAAAATTCACTCTTGTAAATTACCGTATTTTAAGTAAAATTGATCAATTTTGAAGCACAAAATTCAGTTTGTAATATTTCAAATTGTATGATATTGAATGGTTTTTAGATTATATCAATATTTGAGGGCATACGGAAATTTGTGAGTTTAGACAATTCCAAATATAGAAGAGTTCCAAAGACGTTCCAAATAGAAAAGTATCAAATTGAAAATTCTATATTTGTAAATCAGGAAATTTAAAATTCTTCAACTTGTCTTAATTGTTTTAATCCTGAAAATGATTTATCATCAATTTTTTTTATATAATTTCGCTATGAATAACATTAAAAAAATCGACATAGATTTTTTCAATTTGAATGACATTTTATCCTAAAATGCTATTTTGGTAATTTATAAATAAATACAAGAGGATTTCGGATTACACGTCCTTCCTTCCAGCTTCATTCTAATTACAGTGGACTTGGTAATTACAGTTTCACTTACAAGGGGGGTTAGGTTGGTGTCCAGCGCCGATTTTTTTTATTACTTTGTAAGTGAAAAGAGGACCCCAGACTATAATGAAAAAATAAAAAAATGTGGGCAAACGATCACATTTAGGGGTTGAAATCACCCCTTCTACATTTTTTAGTCTTTTAGTGTTTTAAGAGGTAACCTTGTTTTTTGTTTATTGTTTTTACACAAAATTGTTCCAATTGATGCTGTATTACAATATTAGCGAAAGTTGTAAAAACATTTACCCTCTAGAGTATCATCATTTAGAAAATCTACCCCTAAAATGCTTCGCATACATCTTGCCCACCCCTATAATATTATCAATGAATAAGAAATATATCAATATAACATTTCTGTAAGTAAAGGATTGAAATATTTGGTTTGGACAATCAATAATAATATAACTGATTTTTTCTTAACGATGGCACTTCATCTTATATTAAGTAACCCATTTTATGTAAAAGCTACCCCTAAAAAACTTTGTATGTTTTTTTAGCAGGCAATTTTAATAATTATACATATAACAGAACTGTTTAAAGAATGTTTATTTAGGTTCAGGCATGTACATATTTCCGTTAAAAAATTGCACACACATACACTTAGTGCCATCGTTTTACAAAAAATCAGTTATATTATTATTGATTGCCTAAACATATGGCGAATCATTCTAGGGGTAGATTTTCTAAATGATGATACTCTAGAGGGTAAATGTTTTTACAACTCACCCTAATATTGTTATACAGCATCAATAAGAACAATTTGGTGTAAAAACAATAAACAAAAAACAATGTTATCTCTTAAAACACTAAAAGACTGAAAAGTGTAGAAGGGGTGATTTCAACCCCTAAATGTGAACGTTTGCCCAAACTTTTTATTTATTTTTTCATAGTCTGGGATCCTCTTTTCACCCGCAAAGTAACAAAAGAATCGGCGCCGGACACCAACCTAACCATCCTTGTTAGTTTTAAAAGTATTTGGACCCGTTTAATTGTTGAAACGACCTTGTGGAAAAAAATAAAATAATAACTAGGTTGAGATTGGCTCAAGAACACTTAAACACGTAACTAATTTTTGTCTGAATCTCTTAAATCCTTATCTACTTAGCAACCAGGAGTGGCTGTATATGTATAGTACTTTGTAAAGTAATTGATGATGAATTCAAGTAGATTATTGATTTCCTTATTATTTCTTTTTTCATATAGCTTTTTCATAAAGTACCAGCTGTCATCTTTTTCTTTTTAAATTGAATGTAAAATGAACTTTGATATCTTGAGCAGAGAAATAAAATTTAATGTCTGATATGTGTACATATATAGAGTAATTATATTTGATGAAAAAATAAAGTATTTTCAGTAGTTAACAAATTTGTATTGTTTTCCACTAGAGTTTCATTTAAAAAATGCTAAAAATGCACAGAAAGATATATGCTCTGAAGCATGAAATATAATTATTTCTGAAGAAGGGTAGTTCACCCTCCAAGTAGTGGGTGAGAATGAAACATGGGAAACAGTCAATATCGATTTTAACATCTGTTTTCTCTTAATACAGCAATACTTTTCGAGGCGGAGCAATTTTCTAGATTTACGCCTTTCAACAAGGCAAACGCGGGACGGCATGGGTATTCCCATTTTTCGTTATTGATTTCGGGCAACTCCCCTCAAGATGGTCTCGAGATTTCGTACACCACTTGCGAACAAATCAGGTTTGTCCGAGCGAAAAAATTGAAAAATAGGATGGACAATTGCAGATTATATGATGACTTGATTCAATTCCATCTCCCGAAAATCCATATCGGTAACAAGCAGTGTCAAAGTTAAAGGTGCACTCCATGCACAAAATCTTCTTTATACTACATCATTGTATTTCAATACCTTTTCGATGATCAAACATACGAGAGAAAAATGTCTTCTTATATTTTATACCTTTACCTGAATTCTGATGATAGGGTACAATTGTATTCTTCCTTCAAAACATAAACCAGATCTCGAGTATTTGCATTTGAAACATCTGATTTACAAGCCCATCTTTAGAATTGCGGAAAAATATCTTATACTGAATAAAAATACTCAGTCAAATAAGTTTACAAAAGGATATCTCTTTCGAACTTATAATAATACTTTTTTCAAGAGTGTTTCTGAATCATTAACAAAAAGTTCATAATTCTAAGTCCAGATTTTGGGGACATCTTTTGATTAATACATGTTAAAAATGTACCTGTCCAAAAAAATAAAATGAGACGCTGATTGCGCGATAAACCTAAATAAGAGAAAAGCTATTTTCTTCATAGTTTTTACTTTCAAAAGAATTGCAATTTCAACTTTTAATTTTTTATCAACCCAGTGATTGTTTTCTTTCCAATTTTATAAATAATACAAAAAAGTAGGTTAACATTGAATTAGCTTAATTGGAAAACTGTCAGTATCGAATATTTTCTACTTTCTCAAATGACACAGAATTTAACTCGATTTACAAATAATTAACTAAACACTTTTTATACTTTAAATGTAAAATAGTTAAATTTATAAATATATATTATTAAATTAAAAAATTGTCATGCTGATCGATCTTGAAATGTATCAATTATGGAACAGAAATAATACTTTTGATGTAACACCGAAAAAACGATATTTTAATATTAAGAGTATCATATACTTACATGCATATTCTTAATGAAGTAAGCGAAATTCTTACTCTAAGATTATCTTCTAACCAAAGGGAGAAAATATTCTCGAAATGAGAATATGAGTGGGGAAAGAAGAAATGCGCAAAGGAAAATGCGCTTTGCTCTGTTCAATAATTTCTTTTAATGTTTTGTGCGACGTGCTTTTCGATCAGTTTTTCGAATTCGTAATAAGTGACAAGCTCGAAGAAATGCAACCAATTCTAAGGATAAATCGCGTGCGCACATCTATCTCCTTCTCTTTACAGAAAATGTTAGAGTGAGAAAGGTCTGACGTCACATTGAGGTTAAATACCAGCGTGCCACACGAAGCTTTTAAAGTTATTTTGTGCCTTATTTTTTATTGCTTGTTTTCGAAATTTAATCTCTTTTTACATTAAGAATATATTGACGCATATTTAAGTTGCAAATATTCTTAAACTTAGTGGGAAATTCTCACAATTAGATAATAATATATATTCTTAAGGTAAGAGGGCCTCCATCGTAAAGTAAGATATATTCTTGGCGTCTATTTAAGTTGCAAATATTCTTAAACTTAGTAGTATTCTTAAAATTCATGAATTCTATAATACTGACTTTTATATCTCGTTACTTAAAAAAGTTTTCACCATTTTTAATTTCATGAATTCCATAATGCGAACAATTTGGATGTTTAAATTTTTTTATCTGAGTAACGTGAACAGGGGAGTAATAGCCTCGGATGAAAAAAAGAGGGGATTGAAAAAGAGACGCGGGGAATTATATTGTCAATATATAGGATAGGTAAAGATTGACTTGGATAACCGAGGAATAGACTGGAATAGAAAAGAGGGTATTGAAAATGACAGGTGGACAATTATACTGACAAAGAGATAGAAGAAGATTGACGTGGATAAACGAGAGGTAACACGGGATTGATTTTTTAATAGGTTGAAAATTATAAAGAAAAAGATATAGAGAAAAATTGACGTAGATAGATGAGGGATAGTCTGGGATAGAAATGAAAGCATTGAGAAATATAGGCGGTGAATAATATTCAAATAGAAAAAGATGTAATCAGACGAGGGATAAACTGGGATTGAAAAAAGAGGTTGCAGAAAATAGGTACCGATTTGTATCAAAATAGAAATAGAAAAAAATTCACAATGACAGACTAGGATAAAAAGTAAGAAATTCGGAAAGATAGGTGGGAAATCATATTCAAACAGCGTTAGAGGAATACGTAAATGGAGGAGTGATACATTGAAATACACAAGAGGATTAAACTAGGCTGTATCAAAGAGGATTGAAAAGATTTATAAGATTGATATATGTATTGTTAGAGAAATATCGACATGTTTCAGAGGAGATTAAAAAAGGAAGCCAATTAATTATATTGATAAAGAGTTAGAGAAATATTGAGAAATATCGAGATTGGTGGAAAATTTTATTGACAAAATAGATATAAAAATATTTACATGAATGGAGGAGGTATAGACTGGAATATGCAAGAGGGAATTGAAAAAGACGGACTTGAATAGAGGAGGGATAAGCTGGGGCAAAAAAATGAAAGATTGTAAAAGAGAAGGACAGGTTGGCAAATAGTTAGAAAAAGATAAACATGAATAGACGAGTGATAGGATGGACTGCAAAAAAATAATTTGAGAAAGATAAGTGCAGAATTATATTGAAAACGAAATAGAAAAATACGTGAATAGACCATGTATAGAATGTATTACATAAGAGGATTTTGAGAGAGAATTATATTGATAAATTGTTTGAAAAAGACTGACGTGGATAAACGAGGGGCAGACTGGGATTGAAAAGAAGGGATTGAGAAATATAGGCGCAAGTGATAATTTTAAGAAAGAGATTGAGATACGCAAGAAGCTATTCAAAAAGATTGACATGGAGGATAAACTATAGTAAACTGAGTAGTAAACGAAGAATAAAATGGGTTTTAGAACGAGGGCTTGAAAAAGATAGGCGCAGAATTATTTTCACAAAGGCAAGAGTTAGGGGTAGATTGAAATGAATTCACTAGACTGGGATACACAATAGCAGATTGAAAAAGATTTACTTAGAATCATGAAGGATAGATTGAGATTGAATGGGCTGAAAAAAATGTTTTCAGAAAGATAGGCGAGGAATTATATTGATAGAGAGACTGAAAAATATTGACGTGTATAGAAGGCAGATAGAATCAGGGATAGACTGAAATTCACAATGGGGCACTCAGATAAATTTCCTCTTGTGTGAAAAGGATGTTTCTTGACAAATGGGATTCCTCTTAAACTTAAAGTTAAGAGGATTTTCATTTGTCTCAGAAAGAATCTTTTTGCAGCAGACATTATCCTTTTGCGACAAACTTCATGTAATCTTGCAGGCAAATAATTCCGTGTGTGTAAAAATGATTTTCACGTGGTTCGAAACAAAACAGGCAAGAGGACGACGCTTTTGTTTCAAGCCATCTTTTTCTCTGAGTGAGTATTGAGATCGAATTACACTCAATTTCCGATTGAAGATCGATTTGGTCCTCAATCGAAGGCCTCCAGACGTAAACAAACAGGGCCGTGTGAAGCATTTCCTAACATTACGCAATATCCTCTGAACTTGGTAGCGAACTTCGTCATTGCAACGACACAAATATGCTGAGGACTTTAAGCTTTAACTTTCCGGGCCTATTGCCACTCTTAAGAGCTTACTTCAAAAGGTACAGGAGGATATTGATTTGGTGGGGCAGTGGGCCTTGACAAACGGTCTCACTCTTAATCCTGCTAAAACTAAAGCTATAATGATAGGACCTTCTTCCTCTCCTTCACTTGCAACAATTGCAACCTTGCCTCCTCTCTTGATCGATGGGCGTCTCATCCCCTTAGTGGATTCTGTGAAAAATTTAGGCTATACTCTTAATCGCTCTCTTACGTGGAATGAACAAGTTGCGGATATCTCGAGGAAAACCTTTAGAGTCCTCCAACAGCTTAACAGGAATAATGAATCACTTCCTACTCCAACGTGTATCCTCCTAATTAAAAGCCTCATCCTCCCTTGCATTGACTACGGCTGTGTTGTATATGACGATATTACTGATGAACTGAATGCGAAGCATGAACGTTCATCTATAATATCCCAAAAAGCGAACATATTACCCAGTATAGAGAAAGAGCAGGACTTCTTAACGTTGCCAAAAAAAGACAATTTTTTATCGGTAACCTGCTTTATAGCCTATTCAGTAATGAAGCTCCGCACTATCTTCTCAATCTCTTCCATTTTATTGACAAAGATCAACCAACACATTCGAAACTGCGTAAAAGGAAAACAGTACTAAAAATCCAGCCACACCGCACGTGTAAAATGCAATGGTCTTTTGTTATTCGCGGTGCTCGCCTTTGGAATAAACTACATATAAGCATTAGGAATGCACCTTCACAATTTCACTTTAGAAAACTCCTTTTTGGTTAATTATTTAACATATCAAATCCTGGCCTTGAAATGACACATTGTTAACAATTAAATCTTTGAATTTAAAACATATATAATCGTGCACATGAATGTATTTAGTCTTAAGCATGTATATTTGCGTGTGTACACTTCTAGTATTATTGGTAACAGACCACATCTTATTATGTGTATCTTAGTTTATTTCTTTACTTCTGTTAAATACCTATTTTTTATTTTAATCGTTATATCGACCACAGTCACGTTTTAATTGGAATATGTATCACCTGTTCCTTATAGGGCTATCTAGCCCTAGAAACTTTTCATGAATAAATACAAAATAAATAAAAAAACAATATCCGCGTGTGAGTACCCGCGTACTCGGTGGTCCTTAAATCGGAATTTGAGTGTATATTGATAAATTGATTGAAAAAGACTGACGTGGATAGATGAGGGGTAGATTGGGATTAAAAACACAAGGCGAAGTTGAAAGATTTTGACGTGGGTAACCGAGGAATAAAATGGGTTTGAAAATGAGTCATTGAAAAAGATAGGCACAGAAATATATTGAAAAATAGTTAGAGAAAAATTAAAACGAATACTCTAGACTAGGATACACAAAATCAGATTGAAAAAGATTTACTTGGATAGATGGATGATAAATTGGAATTGAAAAGAAGAGATTTTAAATAACAGGCACAGAATTATATTGAAAAAGAGTCGTGGAAAGATTAAAACGAATACACTCGACTGGGATACACAAGAGCAGATTGAATAGATTGACTTGGATAGACGTAGGAAAGAGTGGGGTTGAGAAGAAGGGAACAAGAATGATTTTAGAAAGATAATTGAGGAATTATATTGACAATGAGATTGAAAATAGGTCAATATATAAGACATAGACTGGAATACACGAGAGGGTATTGAGAGAGATTTATATTGATAAAAATGTGAAAAAGACTAACGTGAATAGACGAGGGATAGGCTAAGATATTAATATAGCGATTGAAACATATTGAAACATTTGATTGCCCAGAAATATATTGAGAAAGAGATTGGAATATACAAGATCGGGTTGCAAAGGATTTATATTGATAGGGATAGACTAGGATTGAAAGTGAGGGGTTTAAAACATAGACACAGAATTACATTGGAAAAGAGTTAGGAAAGTATGTGACAGTCAACGAAGAAAGGGACCTAACGCGCGGTAGCTTCATTTTACAGGAAAAGAGAATGAAGAGGCGGTCCAACAAAGGAACTCCATGAGACAATTCGAGTTTTTCAGATATAGGAATAATATTTTTTATTATACAAGAGCAAATGAAAAACTATTGACAGGTGTAAAAAACAACAAATAGATTTTTTCCGCATTAGGTCCCTTTCTTCGCGGACGGTAACATGTTTACATCGATAGACTAGATATAGCCTGATATAGATTGCGATAGACTGAGATAGACTGTTATATACAAGAGCGGATTTAAGAAGATAGACATCGAATTATTCTGAAAATGAGATAAATGTTTGACGCGAGTACTCCAGTGATAGACTGGGATAAATCATTCGTATGCCTTTCTGTCTTTGATTAAAACAAAATTTCCCTGCATCGGACAATTTCCAACCTTTCGGAAGTAGAGAAATAGAACTTTTTTTTAGAAATTTAGAGTGTGATTGCGTGATAGAGATATTATAGAATGTTGGTGAGGCTAAGTCGAATTTGCGCGCTTGGTTAGGTCGCCTAGTGTGACAGCTTCGCGCATGTCAATGCTTATAGTGGCCAATGGACTGGTTAAAATATTAAACGGGAGCAAAGACCCTGCGTCTATACACCACGCTGTCGCGGTTGAGTTTGTCAGTGCCCTAGGATGGCGAGCGAAGGGTTATGAGGAAGGGTGGAAAAAGAAAAAAGGTGAAGTGTGGCTGAACCAGGGAAAGGGACAAAGTAGAGGGACGAGAGAGAACACGGGGGCGAGTAGAGATGAGCAGAGGGGTAGTGAGTGGGGTAGACTGCACTTTGAGCATGCGCTGCGTGCTCTATTTCTCCGAGTATGTGGGCTTCAGAAGATCAGAGACTTACGTTTTTTTCACTTTTTTTTTTAACGTCCTATCGGACGGAGGTGGTACACCAGACTGCGCTATTGAGATCACTTGAATTTTTCCTGGTTTTGCTTTTTCATCAAAAATATCAGATAAAGGCTAGAAAAAACTCCCTCGCGGTCCTTGTTTGGTGACTTATAATATAAACAAAATGTAGAAATGAAGAGTCTTCAGATGAAAGAACAAAAAAGTATAAAATAATAAATTAATTTTCAAAAATTCAAACACATATGTTTTATTTTTTTAAATATAAAATATAATTTTTTTTTTTAAATAATACTTTCATATACATATGAAAGTATTATTTAAAATATCGTGAGTTTTCCCTTACATAACATCCAATTCAATGTAATGGGGAGAATAAATCAAAAAATAATCTTTCCGATTTAGTTAAAATAGTCTTTATACAACGGTATAAATACTTTATCTGTAGCTATTACACACGGATAAACTATTGGTGGTAAAATTTGGCAGTATAATATTTATTTTTACTAGAGTTCGAAGGCAATCTAGGATATAGTCGAGAAAGTAGTAATAATTGCCACAGCGATACGACGAAATACTTTTTCCACACCAATTATAAATACATTGAAAACTTAATAATTGCCATTTAGAGATGGAAAGACTAATATTTCGTGATAGCAAATTGAAGCTAGGAAAAAGTTATATTCACAAATTAAATAATAAGACCCTTATTGCAACAACTAGCGGTTTAAAAAAAATAAGTTGCAAAATAGGTTAGAAAAATTACCATTCTCCATAGGAAGGTGCAATGAGAGGAAAAACACTTGAATATAGGTGCGTTGCGAAAATTCCCATTTAAAACGGAACATGAAAGAAATCAGGAGAAAGAATCATGAGGATGATCAAATTCCTAAATCTCATAATTTGTTTTACTATAACAGGAAAATGTCTTCGTTCTGCTGCACCGGACCCGTTTTCAATTCCCGTCAGCGTTGCTTTCTTGTAACACGATTTCTTCCATTTCAGCTTAGAATATAATATTAATATCTAACTGTATCATGGATTTTTTCCTATTTTCTATAGGAAAAATTAGAAATACGTAGACTGAACATAGGAAGAATGTCTTTCCTATATTGTTTTGTAAAGATAGTAACTTCACATCTTAATATTCACAATAGTCTTATTGTAAAAATAAATATTATAATAATATCAAATTTTACAACCAAAAGTTTCTCCATGTAGATATGCAAACACATTGATCATATTTCAATTCTTCCTAGATGACACTTTTTAAATTCAATCTGTTAAATTTTTCATCTTCTCGCATTATATTAAATCTGAAAAATAATCAGATTCACTTCTGTTGGTGTATTATTAAAAATTTAAGACAGTTTAATTTAGAAGCATTACTACTAACTCTGTATCGACATTTAAATAGATTATAATTTGTTCCATAAATGATGTAAAAATTAATGGATTTAAATTCAGCATTATTAAAAGATAAACTCATCCGAAACTAAGTTTCTTTCAATTGGCAACCATTTAAATATAATGTATTACGATCCCGGGTAGAAATTGAAACTTGGTTCTTAACAGGCCCTATCTAGATTTCCTATTTTCTATCGAGGCCCTACAGTGGCAATCTATCGAGGGCGCAATCGGAAACGTCACGCTCAGCTGGCGAGGTCATGAGTAGGCAACACAACGAGGGCCTATTAATAGGGCCTCTATAGAATCTAGATAGTCCCTCACTATACTAAAACCATTCTTCAGTAATGCGCATGCGTTCTTTCATCCATTTTTTGCGCGTTTATTTGAAATGAATAGTGGAACATATGATAAATTCTTAATAAATAAAGATTTTTAATTGGATGGTAATGTTTTTTACATATACAGTTAGAATAATAATTTAACATAAAGTAAAATAATCATGAACGAAAATGTTTTAAACCTATTATTTTACATTTCATCTGCACCATTATTATTATTACTGTATATGTTAAAATCATTAATGTGCATTAAAAATTCTGTATTTATTTAGGATTTACAATTGCTTCCATTTTTCATTTCAAATAAAATGTGCCTGTCAGAAAAGCATTTTCTTTACGTATACATAATTTAAGACAGTTTCTACCCGGGATCTAAGGTACCAAAAATTGAATAAATTAAAAATT
>CAKNWW010321303.1:0-31126 GCA_932074435.1 Andricus kollari | reverse complement strand
CCGCGGTAAATCACATTCATGGCTACGTTTTACAACCGTGAGATGGGTGGTCACGGGACACGATGAAATCATAACGACAAGCCGGCGAAACCCTCGTGTGTTTTGAGGAAACGAAACGACCCAAGGATGACGCGGGTATGGCTTTAAGGTTACGAACCTGTGATAGTTTCGCACCTACTAGAGCACCTATCACGAGGACAATTACTTGTACCGAATATAGTTCGTTTCTCGAAGTGTTGCAGAACAATGTCAGGCCTTGAGTGTGCAACGGAGACTGCTGTCCGAAAATCGTAATTCCAGAAAATTTGGCACTTCTCGCTTTGGACAATTGACTCTATCTTCCTTGGAGCGTTCGACAGGGCAGGGTCGCGGCCAATACCGTAAGAGCGACAAAGATGGTAATAAAGCACTCTTAGAGCCGCATTATGTCTCTAGATGTACGTCGTTCCTGCGTGGATGGGACAACCCGATAGTATGTGTTCCACGTACTCAGCGTGTGCATGACACGCTCTGCACCTATCGCTGGGAACTTCTTGACATAAAATGCGGTCACGGTATGCTAAGGTGGAAATGACAATCCTGGCATGCGAAAATGAAACCCTCTGTATCTGAATTAAGTCCTGATGAGCTGAGGAAAGCAGAAGTTTGCTCCTGCGATAAGGTCTGTTTTTCTACATTTCTGTGAAAAAAAAATATATTTAATAATATACAATACCCCATGCACGTTTTTTCAAATATCTTGAAAATCCCTTAGAATATTTTTAAATGCTCGAAAGTATTTTAAATCTTCTAAAACCAATTGAATATTCCTTAGAATCTTTTGAAATACTCTTACAATGTTGAAATCCTTTAAAATCTTTGGAAATCAATTGAAACATTTTAAAGCTCTTGAAAACGCCTTAGATCGTTGAAAATTCCATAAAATAATTAAAATCATATGAGTAACATAAAATTACTGAAAACGATAAAAAAACTTTCGAGGATCCTTCAAAATACTTTAAGATATTTAAAATCCTTCAAAATATTTTGGAATTCCTTGAATTTTTGTAATCTCTTCAAAATCCCTTGCAATTTTTAAAAGCACCCTAAAATATTTCTAATCCTTTGAAATTCTTTCAAATTATTGAGATCTCTTGATTCTTTAAAAATCATTTAAAACTTTTTAAAGGTTTAGAAAATCTCTTGAAATCAATTGAAGGGCGGAAAAATATAGGGCGTAAGTGCCATTTCCGAAATTTTTCAGTTTGACGAAAAAACGTTCGCAATACGTTGTATATAGTACAAAAGTGTGCGTGATTTTTTTACGTAAATCTAGGGTAGATCTATGTCCTTTGTAAATTTTATCCCGTTACATGAAAAAATCAAGGTGACTCCAGGGCAGCGGAAGAACTAAAAGGGTTAACTCCATCGACTACATTGTGTACGCGGCTCCCTTCCTTCGGCTCTCGCGCCGCTCGATCTTCTTGTTTCCCATACTATGCAAAAAATCAACAGAATAAGTCACATTATAGCTCCATTCATTCGTAAAAGTAAAAAGAAAAAAATTCTGGCTGCAGTTTTTCATTAAATTTAACGGGAAAAAAGTACTTACCGAAAAAGTGAAAGACGAAGTACTGCGTGTCAGCTGTTTTCGACTAATACCACGTTAACGAACGATGAAGAAGACGAAAACTCTCCGCCACGATAACCTACCGACGCTTTAGTATCATGTAACACCAATAAATGGAACCTCAGACCCATCGATTTCGAGTGTACCCCCCCCCCCCCACATTCCGCTATGAAACCCAAAATTTCCATAAGGTCCCATGAGGAGTTACCTCCAATACAATTTCCGCGACCGTGGAGTTACCTCCCTGACCGTTTTTAGACAGCTATGAAAAAAAATTGGTATTTTGACATTTTCTTAACGCAGTAGTGAGTGCCTTTACCAAGACTATTCGAAAATGCAAAAATCTCATTCTCGAAAAAAGTGGCACTTACGCCCTACAGTTTTTCCGCCCTGCAATTGCTGAAATCAATTTAAAATTCCTTGGATTCTTCAAGAAACCTCTAAAAGTTTTCAAATCCTCTAATTTTTTTTGAAATTTCTTCAAATTGTTGACATCTCTTGAAAACACCTTGAATTCTTTGAAATACCCTAAAATATTCTTAATCTTTAAAAATTCCCTCCAAAATCCTTTTGAATCAATTAAATTCCTAAAATCATTTTAAAATTCCTTGAAATCTTTAAAAATATTCTAAAATATTTCAAACCCTTTAAAATCTTTCGGCGTTCATTAAAATTAGTGACATCTCTTTCAAATTCTTTGGATTCCTTGAAACTGCCCTGAAATATTCCCAGTCCTTTAAAACTTAAATTTTTTCATATATTTTTTTACAATATATATCAAAATTAAAATCTTTTATTATACCTCAAAATATTTCAAATTATTTAAAATATTTTGAAATTCTTTGCAATTGTTTCAAGATCTTGAAAATTTCTTGGATTTAAAAAAATACCCTATATTCTTTAAACTGCTTTGAAATCCCTTCAAATTATCAAAATCATTTCCTTAAAGTATCGGTGTTTTTTAATAGGAGTGTCCCTTAAGAGCGTAAAATACTTAATTTGAACATCTTTTTAAATTATAAAACTTTTGATCTCTAGACATACACGATTTTCTGAAAATATATTTAATATCATAACTATAATTAAATTACAATAGTAATGACAGTTACAGAGCGTAAAAATGATTAATTTGAAAATTTCTTGTTTGCTTAAAAAGTTTAAAAACAGTCTACCATCACAATTGAGGTTATGGTTCATTACGCCCCTTATAATATATTTCACGCATTTCTCCCTTAACAGACTTTAGAGTGCAACTGTTGGCAACACTGACCCAGCCTCTTTGTATCTCTGTCTCTACTTAACACACTAACAGTAACACGCCCTGACGCTACACTCTTCTCCTTCCTCAATTTATTTCTTTCATCATATTGTGTAAGGAACTTATAAGAAGTTGGGAAGTCTAGTGTAGAAGAATGTGTAAAGTAAAGGTCATTTTCCCCTAAACTTCCTCGACATTATATTTTAGGACCGGTCTATGCGACACGTAACATAAGAGGCGTTCGTCAGTCTTTTGGCCTCTCCCAGCCAAAATTGTATAGTCTTGGAAACCATCACACCAAATAAAGAATACCCTCACTATAAAAAGGGTAACAAAGTGAATTCATTACCCTCACCCTGTTACAAATTGGCAATCCTGCCAGGGTAGTGGCAAACGATCCTTTAAAGAATGAGCTACGGCAATACAAGGAATCGAAAGGCCCTATCTTTGATTCGAACCTCGAATACAATCTTGAGAACTACGGTTCTCCCAGGAAGGACTGCGGACTTCTATTCGGAAAGTTCGTAAAACCAGGATCCCGTAAGGTATTGGGTAAAATTAAGAGCTGAATTAAGTACGCCTTATTCTACGTAAACCCGATTACCAGAATGTTCCGTGATAAGAATGTTGGGTACGCAACAAACCGCGGTAAATCTTGGAGCATGTGAAACAGCACAGTAAGACTCAGAAAAAGACGAGGAAAGAAAAGTAGCATAGCAGCAATCACGCAGCCAAGTCGGAGATACGTCACTGAACACATCCGAGCAGACTAGGACTACGCAAACAGCTACCACCTCCCGTTCGCAGCCGTCAAACAAATAATTCTAATTACGGGAAGTGAAAGTGAAGTTAAAGTTAAGCAAAGATAAGAAAAAAATAAAAATAAAATATTATATAGGGAAGCATTGGTATACTACGCGTGCTTGCTAGCTCTGCTACCGTTAATAAATAGAAAATTGAATCCGAATCTACCTTGTATGTACTCCATGTAGAAGGATGGTATAAGTGAGGATTATAAAAAATTTAACAAAACACAAATAGTAACGCGGTCGCGACATCATTTACACCCGACACTTGCCAGTAGAAAAAGTTATACACGCTGGCGTTTCACAGCTATAGGGAAAACTTATACACAAATTACGATACACAATCCGAGACCGATAGTTCAGACAACACTTTTCCAAATACCCATACTCACAGATCGGACAACATGAGCTTGCTCACAGCAGACGAGAAACTCGACCTAATCCTGTCTGCGATAGCAGTTTTAGAGGATATAGTTTCAAAACTTGCTGTCGAAAACGGCAACCGGGTTGACGAAATTTTCCGATTAACAGAAAGATTGGACATCACGGCGAAAGTAGAAACAGACACGGATGGAGGTATTATAACTTCCGATAATGATGAGGAACACGAAATAGAATCCGCTAGTCATCGGAAAATAAAAAGTAACGTAGAAATGAACGATGAGAATGAGGAGAACAACGCGGAGTAGAAGACTTTATACGATCAGTAAAAAGGGCCCGAGACAGGTGCTCTCAACCAGACTTGCTGTTAGACTTCGTTTTAGCAGAAAAGATAACACAAAATGCAGAAAGGGCAATTAGGTACTTAGAAATTACTAATTTTAAAACTCTTTTGATGCCCTGAGAAAAGATTTAAACCTGCCAGGTTCTGTTTCTGCTCTTAGATTTAAATTAGAAACATGCAGACAAGGTCCTACAGAAACAATACAAAGTTTCAACGGGCCTTTTAGACAGGCCGTAACCGAAGTAAAATATGCAGTGCAATCAGAATACACAAATAGCATGGAGAGAAAGATTGCTATCCAGATAGAAAAAAAATTATCCCTCAAAAGATATATTCTTAACTTGAGAAGAGAAATCGGACTGCAAGTTAAAGCCCAAATACCAAAGAGCCTATGCGAGGCCCAGAATCAGGCTGCAGAGATGCGGATTTGGTTAAAAGAATCTCAACCAGTACACCCACCAGTACAGGCGCCTATGCGGATGTACCCTCGGGTCCCGATGCGCAGTGGCGTACCTTCGGTAAAACCTTACCAAGCACAGGCTACCGGAAACCAAGTGTCCCGAACAGCTACACCGAATTCAAAAATGCCGCTTCAACAAAGAATGGAGTTAAATTGCCACAAGTGTGGAAGACTCGGACATTTAGCAACACAGTACTATGCTAAAACGCAGAATTTTCAGCCAGGACAGTTCCAAAATCGACCCCCACAAAACCCCGTGAGGAATATCCAGGAAATCGAGAACCAAGTGGAAGGTCAGAATTATGTAGAATTTAAAGAAATGCGTCCCGAAGAAATAAACGAACAACTAGACTACGAGGAGAATGCAGAATTTCGAATATCAGCGGCAGATTATTATCCATCAGGGGTAAACACTCAAATGGATTGATTTACAGCTTACTGGTCGATTCTAGTATTTCGTCACGGGAAAGGACCGACACTACTCACATTATGCCACATACATTAATTACTTTGGAAAAAAACATCTTTTTCACATAGTAGGTGATGATTTTCCTTTACCAGAAGCCGGAATCATAGGGATATCCTTTTTTAACCAATATTCAAGATATTCGATTACACCTCAATATCTAATCCTAGAAAACAAAAAATTACCTCTACATGATCATAGACGTTTCATGAGTGGCAACACAGCTCAAATCAACAGAATAAGCATTGATGAACCTGACCAAGAAGTATTCATTGAGGATAATCCCAACATACCGGACGGGATTTACTCAATCAAAGATAGTCAACTAATAGTTCCCTGTTACAACTATGACAGGAACCCCACACTGATCAAAGTACCGAAATATGAACCTATCCAGAATATAAGGGAAGTACATAGGGCAACTGTCGCTCAGAAGGAAGCAACTATTAGACATCGACTGACAGATTTACGAGATAAAACTAGGCTGCAGCACGTAGAAGAGGAGATACGAGAAAATGTATGGAAAGGCATAGCGTCTTACAACGACAAATCATATAGGCCACAGGAGTGTCATAAAGAAGAAATATCAACACAAATGGGAGATTTGATGAAAAAGGAAGTGATCAGACATTACAAGTCGCCTTATAACTCCCCCATTTAGGTAGTTCCAAAAAAGGCAGACGCTGCGGGAATGAAAAAATGGCGAATTGTCATAGACTTCACAAAGGTCAACGAGGACACAGACCAAGATGCATATCCCCTGCCAGTGATAGATGATATCCTAGATCACTTGGGAGAAGCTACATTTTTCTAGGTTTTTTGATTTAAGCTCCGGTTTCCACCAAATACCTATGGCAGAAGAATCAACAAAATATATAGCTTTCTCAACACCCGAAGGGCACTTCGACTTCAACAGGATGCCCTTTGGATTAAAGAATGCCCCAGCCACATTTCAATAAATGATGGACGGAGCATTAAGAGGACTAGCAGGAAAAATATGTTTTGCCTATCTGGATAACATAGTTATATTCGGATCTTCCCTGGAGGAACATACCAATATCTACTTTACAGTTTTCGAAAGACTGAGACAGACAGGTCTAAAGCTTCAACCCGATAAGTGTGAATATCTACGCCCAGAACTTGAATACCTCGGACACGTCATCACCAAAGATGGAGACTAGTTGGATATTATGGGAAATTTATACGGAATTTCTCATGCATAGCGAAAC
This sequence comes from Andricus kollari, assembly GCA_932074435.1. NCBI lineage: Eukaryota > Metazoa > Arthropoda > Insecta > Hymenoptera > Cynipidae > Andricus > Andricus kollari. Next base: position 24,574 of record CAKNWW010321303.1, on the reverse strand, counting down.
TTTTGACAGAGCGAATGAAAGAAGATATAGTATTTAACTGATCAGTCGAATGTCAAGAGAGCTTTGCGCTTTTAAAGAATAAACTTTGTGAAGCTCCAGTGCTGAGATACCCCGATTACTCAAAAGAGTTTCTATTGACAACTGACGCTAGAAACAAAGGTCTAGGGGCAATTCTTTCCCAAGAAGGACACCCATGCTGTTACATTTGAAGAACATTAAATGGAACAGAAAAGAATTACAGCACATCCGAGAAGCAACTTCTAGCCATCGTTTGGGCAGTTAAACGACTCAGACAGTATCTGCTAGGAAGAAAATTTAAAATTCAAACTGACCACCAAGGTCTGACATGGTTAAATAACGTCAAATATCCTTCATCTAGATTACTAAGATGGAGACTCAGACTAGAAGAATACGAATATGAAATCCAGTACGTAAAAGGGAAGGAGAACAAAGCTGCTGTCTGCCTATCACGATTGTTTCCAATCACGGATCCTTCAGATGAAGATTTTGAGAAAAGTGGTTCAGGAAGTGAGCTCTCCCATGAAGAAACCACGAGCGCTTCACGAACAACGAAACCAGCCCTGGCCAAGAAAATGGCCGCAGACGATCTCATATCTGATAAAGAAAATGTATTGGATCAACGAGAAGGATTCTATCAGGATTATATCGCATGGAAGAAAGAGAAAACTCCCACCCGGGAAGTAAAGAAACCAAATGCCTGCGGAAAACTGTGGATAGGAATCACGAAGTCTCAATTTGGAGATTATCAGGAAGAGTTGTGGTTGAGATTACTCAACCTTGAAGTCAAAGACTTCATAGATAAGAAATTGCCAATAGTACGTCTCCAGTTCGCAGACCCAATGATTACACCATTAGAAAAACTCAAAATTCAAGAAATAATAAGTTTTCTATGTCACCGATATCCCACACTAAGCTTCCACACATGCTATAATGCCACGAGAGATCTGACAAATGAAGAAAAGAAACAGGTAATTAAGGAAGCGCGCGGATCCGTGATGGCTCAGCATTATGGTGAAAACAAAACTATTGAACGAGCAAGAATAATCGGTGAATGGAAAAACATGGAAGAAGAAGTCATTCACTTTGTAAAAAGATGCCCGGTCTGCCAGTTGCATAAAACAACTAGGATCAAAAATCAGAGTGAAGCTATTGTCCCCGATACGCCAGTTGACCCCAACACATCCTCGACCTCAGCGAAGATAACGCAGCCTTGATCAGGAAAACTTTGACGTATGTTATCTCGATACCCGTACTCGAGAAAGAAGAATATGTGATTACTCATGTGATCCCTATACCTCAGTTAATACGAAACACTCACATATCACTTATACCCGAACACGAATACCTATTTACCAGCAAAACTTCCTACGTTCCCACCGATCGCGAAACACTCAGTAATTGTAAGTCTCTTGCCGAATATAAAATTTGTAACTGAAATCAACCCAACTATAAGCTAACTGACACAAATAACTTCGACGGTAATATTCTTAAGAAATATCAAGACTCTGTAGAATGTAGCTTTTCACCTTTCAAACTACATAGTGAGAGTTATATACCAACTACGAAAGTTTATATACTTTTGCCCAGTAGAAAGTTAACTTTAGATTTTCTCTGCCAAGACTCTACAACCTCGATAGAAGTATATACTAACATTTATATTCAGGGTTCTGGATGTAAAGTTATATCAGATAATGTACAACTTTATTTTGAAAAAACGTCTACCTACGAAAAAACCATTGTATTAAACAAGAAATACAAAATACCATACGATTAGAATTCACTAGATACGCTAGAGAGCCACCTAATAACTCTACCTCGACAACTAGATGTTAACGTGCTGAAGCAGATGAGACTTAGCCTAGATGATACGTAAAACTTGTTAAATAAGATCGCTTCTCATCATAGAATACAGATTTGGAAAGAAAATGCCTACGAATGGTTACAGTATATAGGGTACACTAGCATAGGATTAATCATTTTATTTACCCTGCTCAAATTCGGGGTTTTCGAAAAAATCGAAAACTGCCTTCCTAAAAAGCTATGCTTCATTTGCGTAAGAACTCAGGTTCAGGCCAGCCTCATTGTGCATTATACAAGCGCTCCAAACCATGAGGTTATAACGGAAGTACCTATACCTGCAAATATACCACTATCTTCAAATGTACCACTACGAATTAAAAATAGAAGAGTTACATTTTAGGGACTAAAATCTGTCTAAACGGGGTGGTGTAAGGAACTTATAAGAATTTGGGAAATCCAGTGTAGAAGAATGTGGAAAGTAAAGGTCATTGTCCCCTGAACTTCCTCCACATTATATTTGAGGACCGGTCTATGCGACACGTAACATAAGAGACGTTCATCAGTCTTTCGGCCTCTCCCAGCCAAAGTTGTATCGTCTTAGAAACCATCACACCAAATAAAGAATACCTTCACTATAAAAAGGGTAACAAAGTGAATTCATTACCCTCACCCTGTTACAATTGTATACATTTAAAACAAGAAGATCACACGTCTGCTCCAATGTCACCGCGTATTGCTAAATACGAAGAAACACGACACGTATTATCGAACTCGAACTACGATTCGATTCTATTACTATTTCCAACAGTGATCCCGAAAAGGCCACATTGGCATGCGCATGCTTCGACAATATTGTTTTTCATTTTGTTCCAGTCTGTCAAATCCAGCCCTATCTTACTCTAAAATATATGGCCGGTTATTTTATATTATTATTTTCAATTTGAAATACCGTAGAATAACAGTATTCAGGTTTTGAAATTTCAATCACGTGAAATTTGTTTTTTAACTGCGTATAGTTTTTTTTTCATTGAAATATGCAGTATCATTATTTATCTTCTTTCTGAGAAGAACAGCAATAAAAAACACATTATTTTAAAGAAAATACCGTGTCTATTTTCAACCCCGTATGATTATCTCGTCCCTGTCTCCCCTAACAATTTATATAATACTTAAGGTATTATCAGCATGAAGTAATTTTTTTGGGAATTTTTTCAAATTAGAAACATAGATTTATTGAAGTGCTATATAATTGTCTTTGAAATTAGAAAGAAATTGATTTTTGGTTAAAAATCAATCTATATTTTACTATTTCTACTGCGCAATGGACGGCAAAAGGGAGCTGCTGCAATATTAACTACACTAAAGTCCCGCTTTACCCCTTCCCGATAGACCAGAGAAGGTAGTGCAAGGGGCGAGAGAGAGGCGTGGTCAACAGAGCAACTCCGCAACAACGCAGGGGTGTATGAGAAAAGCAGGCAATACCCGCAGTGGTTAATCGCGCCGTCTGCTTCAGTCATTAACAGTCAATTGAAAAAATGTCGCAGGACATTCGGTTCAGTGCGCTTTTAGTGTTTAGGTTATACATAATCAGTCATTACAAAAATGTCGAAGGACCATAAGAGGAAGCGTTTATCTTTCGAAGAGAAATATAAACTTTTAGATGAAGTGAAATCAGCTGTCTCAAAACGTCCTATTTTACAAAAATATGGTATTTCTGAGGGCACGTACAAGGATGTAAGAGTTGGCAGATCTCGTTTAAAAAATAAGATTGAAAGTTATGAATGTGGTAAAAAGAAATTGATATTTTATTCCTTCAAATGAAAAAATTTTTAGCTTCAGAGTTCGAATTTTCAACTTTTATTGACCGTGAAAAATGTTTGCGAACCGAAAAAAAACCGGGAAATAACCGGAAATTTTTTTCTTCAATTAAAATGACCATCCTCTTATATGTACGTAAATACTTATAAATCAGTACTTTGATAAATTTTGATCTTCGAGCACAAACATTTTCACGTTCATTATGATATTGTGAAACCAAAATGACAAAAATACAAAGAAAATATTCTTTTTGTGACAAAACTCCAACTTGAATGGATCACACGGCCCTGATTGTTTACGATTTGGAGAGTCCCGATTTACTGTCAAGGATATTGAGGGTACCCCCGACAAGGCTATTAAAGCGGGGCTCCAGTGTACTTGAAGTAATAATTTTTAGCTGTTAGGAGTATTACAAGTCCCATTGGAATAAAACCTAAAAGTACTCCATTTATATCTGCAGTAGATTGCAGTATTCAAAAAGCACACCAGTACCGTTGAGAGGAACCGGCGCACCTATTTAAGTACTCCCAATTCAGCTCCCCAACTGTACTGCGCATGCGTCTCATCAGCCGTCTCATTGTCTGTAAATGACGCGCTTTTTAAAAATTATTGAATGTGTGAATCAACTTCTTATAATAAATCATCATTGCATAATTAATTCAATTAATTTTTAGATCGCAAAATTTTATTTTAGAGAGAAAGTTAAACTCATTATTTGATTTTATTCTTTACAAATGAAATATTGATTTAAGATTCCAAGGACAGAATAACGTTTTTCACGAATTTAAATGGTCAATACTTCATAATATTTTGTTGTACTTTATAATTATTATATATTGCAAATAATTGATTTGCATATTCAATCATGTCGGATCAACTTCCGAAAAGCGCATACCTCTGATTAATTTGAAACTTCGTATACTGATGTATTTTGATGCGATGATTACGAAAGTTATAGTAAAATTTGGCGAAAATTATATTTTCATGATGGAAACCATGAAAATCATGGATTATGGTTCATTATTGGAAAAGATTAAGGGAGTGACCATCAATATTTTTTAATCTAGTCACGGAGGTATTTTCCCGCCTCAACGAGACGTTGCAACGGGTTAGGGGTTTGATCTTACTTACTTCCCTGACCAGTAACACGGGTGCCTTCTCGTCCCTCACGAGGCGTTGCAAAGACGAAGGGTTTTGACCAAAAGTATTTCTATGACCAATCACTGAGCTGCTTTTCCGCCCCCGCGTGACGTTATAAAAAATTTTGCCCAAAATCATTTCTGTAAACAGTCACAGGTGTGTTTTCCCACTCCCCCGAGACGTTGGAAAGGGGAAGGTGATTGACCAAAATAATTTATGTCACCAGTGACAGGGGTGCCCTCCCGCCACCAGCGAAACGTTGGGAAGAGGTAAGTATTTAATCAACATTATTTTAGTTACCAGACACGGGCGTGCCTCCCCGTCACGAGACGATGGTAAGGGGTAGGGGGCTGACCAAAAATATTTCTGTGAACAGTCACATAGATGCCCTTTCGTCAGAAGTAACTGAAAAGGGATAGGATATTGACCAACATTATTTCTTTGACCAATCAGAAACGTGCCTTCCCGCCCCCACGAGATGTTATAAATGGAATAGGTATTTGACCGAATCTATTTCTGTGATCAATCAAGGGGATGTCTCTCCGCCTCCCATGAGACGTTGGAAAGGGGTACGGTTTTCACCGATATTATTTCTGTGAACAGACTTAGAAGTGCCTTCCCGCTCACCGCGAGACATAAGAAACGGGTCACGGCGTGCCTTTATTGACTTATAACAAAAACGGCTTGCACATATCGATTTTTTATGAATATACTTATGGGATACCCCACGATCATTTTGAGCCCAAAAAGAGAAAAATCGCTTGGGCCCTTTTTGAGAAAACTCTTTTTTTGATTTTTTGAAGAGGTTCATCATCCTTTTTTAATGAAAATAAGTTAAACGTGGAATTTCATTGGCTGAAACCATTCAGTTTGGCATCAAAAAAAGGGCTACAGGTTCTGTTTATCTTACGAGAACTAAAACCCTTCAATATTTTTGAAAACTGGTGGAAACAGTGGAAAAAAATCAGATTTTTGAAAATTGCCTTATTCCAGTTCATCATATGTTCCAAACACCTTAACAAGAATTACAGTGCTTAAAAATTTCTGCAAAATGGAAAAAAATTGAATATTCTATCTCTAAAAGTTTAGGAGTTATGGTTCTAAGAAATCGATTTCAAGCGAATAATTTGAATGACAAAAAAATATGTATATAGTTTTGGGGAAATAACTTATTTCCTATGGATATCTGGTAATACTTTCCCAAAAATTAATTAAAGAAGACTTAATTTTGAGTAAATCTAAATAAAACACATTGCTCTAGCTCTAATAGAACCAAAATTATGGCATTTTGAATATGACCCTTTTTAATGAAATGTTGTTCAATATCAATTTAAAAAATAAAATGTCTCGTTTTTCAAAGGACTCATTTCCTCAGCATTTTAGGTAAAAGTTTCCAGTAAGTTATTTAATAAAGATTTAATTTTGAGTTCATCTAAAAAAACAATGCTCTAGCTGTAATAGAACCAAAATTATGGCCTTCTGAATGTGGCCCTTTTTTATGAAATTTTTTGCAACATCAAGTTTTTAAATAAAATTTATCTAATCGCTCTAATCGCATCGAAATTATGGCCTTCTGAATATTATCCTTTTCTAATGAAATTATGTAAATCATTGTTTTAACAAATAATTCTAGAGCATTAGTTTTTTTTATAGATTTGCTAAAAGTTAGGTCCTCCTTAACCTATCTGGTGGCAACTTTCGCCAGAAATGCTCGGTAAATGAGTTATTTTGGAGAACGATAAATTTTATTTAAAAATTTGATGTTGAACAAAATTTCAAAAAAAAGGGCCATATTCAGAAAGCCATAATTTTGGTTCTATTAGAGCTAGAGCAATGTTTTTTGTTTTAAATCTACTCAAAATTAAGTCTTCTTTAATTAATTATTGGGCAATTATTACCAGATATCCATAAGAAATAAGTTATTTCACCAAAACTATATATATATTTTTTTCATTAAAATTATTCGCTTAAAATCGACTTTTTCGGACCATAACTCCCAAACTTTTAGAGATAGAACATTCGATTTTTTTTAATTTTGCAGAAAATTTGAAGCATTTTAATTATTGTTAAGGTGTTTGGGATGTATGATGAACTGAAATAATTCAATTTAAAAAAAAACTGACTTTTTCCCACTGTTTTCACCAATGAATATTTTTATTAAAATAGGTTGATTAACCTCTTCAAAAAAATAAAAAAAAGTTTCCTAAAAAAAGGCTGAAGCGATTTTTATCTTTTTGAGCTCAATATGATCTTGGGCATTCCAGAAGTATATTTAGAAAAAAATCCGGCATATGCAATCCCTTTTGGGTTAAAGTCAGTCGAGGCACACCGTGGGGTGGGACATTGGCCAACATTACTTCTGTGACTAGACATAGGAGTGCCTTCCCGTCACAAGACGCTGGTTATTTTTGTGACCAGGGACAAGGGTGCGTTCCCGCCCCCACGAGACGTTGGAAAGGGGTTGGAGTTTGACCAACATTATTTCTGTGACCAGTCACAAGGGACCAACATTATTTGCGTGACCAGCCACAGAGAGTCTTCCCGCCCCCACGAGGCGTTGGAAAGGGGTTGGAGTTTGACCAACATTATTTCTGTGACCAGTCACAAGGGGTTCCTTCCCGCCCCACGAGAGGTCAGAATGTGGTAGGTATTTGACTAACCTTACTTATGCGGCCAGTGCCAGGGGTGACTTCCCGCACCCAGCGAGACGTTTGAAAGGTTAGGGATTTGACCAACATTATTTCTGTGACCAGCCATAGGGTGCCCTCACGCCGCCACGGGACTTTGGAAAGGGCAGGGGTTTGGCCAACGTTCTTTTTGTATGCAGTCACAGGGGTGCCTTCCAGCCCCCATGGGACGTTGGAGGTGAGAGGTGTGCTTTCCGGCCCCCTGCGGAATTTTGGGAAGGCGTAGGATTTCTACCAACATTATTTCTGTGACCAGTCATAAAGGTACCTTCCCGCTATTCCACGAGACGTTGGAATGGGTTTGAACCAATATTATTGTTGTGCCCATTCACAGGGGTGCCTCTCTAACTTCCACGCAAGGTTGATGAGGGGGCTAGAGATTTGACGGAACTTATCTGTGCGAACAATCACCGGGCTGCATCAACGCCGCCCTTTGCGCCAAGAAATGTTGGAAAGTTGTGGGAGTTGGACGAACATAATTTCTTCGACAAGTTACGGGGTTGCATACCAGCCCCCCACGAGACGTTATAAATAGGTAATAGTTTGAACAACATTATTTCTGTAACTAGACACGTGGGTGTCCTCCCTTCGCGAGACGCTGGTAAAGGGTAGGTGTTTGAACAACACTATTTCTGTGACCACTGACAGGGGTGCCCGCCCAACACGAGACGTTTGAAAGGGGAAAGGGTTTGATTGAAATTATTTCTGTGACCAGTGAGATGAGTACCTTCCCGCCCCACGAGCCATTGAAAGGGTGTAGGAGTTTGACCAATATTACTTCTGTAACCAATCATGAAGGTGCCTTTCCAACCCCCAGAAAACGCTGGTAAATTGTAGGTGGTTGTCCAGCATTATTTATGTAACCAGTGACAGGCCCCCCCCCCCATAATAAATGTGGGAAAGGGGTAGAGGTCTGACGAACATTATTTATGTGACCTTTGTGCTTTTAAGGATGTTTCTTTTTATGTATAGGTTATGTTAGAGAATAGAAATGAAAAGAAAATGCAAAAGAAAACGCTAAATATCTGGAAACAAATATTGCGAAGCTTCCACAATTAGATATTTTGTCTTAAAGATAAAACAAAATCTCACAAAAAAATTAAATGACCATGGCGACTTGAAGTTAGAAATGAATGTTTCAGGAAAGAAGTTGACTATTGTTAAGAGATCTTCTTTTTGTCCCTTCCTATATACACTTCTTCTATTTTTGTTTATAATTTGAAACCGATTTCCTTTGATTATTTACAATTTTGTAGTTGTATAAACATATACTTCAAATAATTTAACTATATGTGTGGAAGTTTCGAGAAAATAGGAGAAAATATTTTTTGACAATTATGTATCAGTGTATTTGTTAAATACATTTATTCAAATGCGTGTAAACTAAAAATGTAAAATTAAAAAAATCTATACTTTAGTGAGGATATAGCTAAATGGGTAATGGACAACTTTACAGTGAAATATTTAATTAAACACAGTTTCAACCAATATATGCATGCTGATTTTTCAAAGTCGAATTTTTAATCGAAGACTGCAAAATGGAAAAACACAACATTTTCAAAAAATTAAGTTTATTCACTACAGGATTTTATTATATGAAAAGTGCTCAGGATCGTGTAATATAGCACCAACGTTCTACAGACAATAAATACAGTACTTGTGAACCGAGAAGGCTTTAATTTATGAAGCTAAAAAGGACATCGATTACTAGAGAAATGTGTTGAAACCTGTAGTAGCAGCTGTGAAACATTTAGCATCTCAGGGATTGCCATTTAGAGGCACCGACGACAAATTTGGCTCTATACTCTCTGGAAATTATGTAATGGCTCTACAATTGATAGGTAAATTGGACCCTTTTTTATCAGAATATATAAAGCTTCATGGAAACAAAGGTACTGGAACAGCAGCCTATCTTGTATCTTTTGCTTGTGAGAAGTTTTTTTTATATTATTGGGAACAGCGTAGATTTCTTAATAGCAAATAAAATTAAGCTTGCTAAATACTTTTTAATTAGCGTAGATTCGACTCCTGACGGAGCTCATTGCGACCTACCAGAATTTATAATGTGATATGTATCTGAAAAAATTTCACCAGAAGATCATTTCCTTACGTTCATTCCAAATTGGAGTCACAGAGGAGAAATTATGGTTACTAGCTGTTTACGTTCCATGTGCACCACATTCACTCAATCTTGTTGGAAGAAAAACTGTTACTCTGCAGCAGGTTTAGAACTCTTTCTCATCAACGCATAGGTGCGAAATCCTATTAGCTAATCTAAAGCCTCAATCTGATGTCGTAAAATGTCTATCGAAAACCAGATGGTCTGATCAAGTTGACGCATGCAAATGTGTATGCCAATCCTGGTGTGAAATTTGGAATGCTTTCTCTTACATTGCGAATGATGAATGCGAGAAACCTGAAACCCTTCAAAAAGTCTTAGGTCTTCACAATTCTTTCAATAGCCTTAACAATTGTCTCATTGCCCTTCTTTGGAATGATATTCTCGAAAGATTTAACGTCGTTAGCAAAGCGTTAAAGGCTCAGGATTGTCATATGATTCTAGTCGTTGAAGTACATCACTCCGTAATAAAATATGTTACGTAGCTGTAGACGGAATTTCATAGTTACGAAGAAAAGGTTAAAAATGTGTGTAAACGGACCTCATACAAGCCAGATGCTTCAAGGAGGCGAAAACCGAAATCGCACATTGACGAAACAAGAGGAACAGAGCATCAATATTTTACGAGGAATTGTAGTGATCTCACAACATTCTATTGTGGCATGTTTATGGCTTCCTACCCATTCACGCACACACACCCAGGTGTCTCCAATGGTAACTCTGTGATATCGGGCGACCTTTTAGAGTATGCAGCCTTATCCTTGCATGCGCGGCTCTACCAGGATCTACGAAGCCGTTTCCCTAACTTCTCATGGGGACAATAATGATAATCCCAAACATATTCGTAGTGAGTGCGGTTAAAAAAAATCGAACGCGCAGAGCTTCCGACAATGGGTCGGACAACAATGCCGTTTACCCTAGAGTTGGGGGAACCTGTCAAGATGGAGTCAATGCGATGGAGCGGCGGAATCTTAGGACTTTTATGTGAACGGATCGACTCAAAGACGACCTGCAAGAATGCTACGATACCAGTATGTCCCCTGAACGAGAAGTTTACATGGAACGACTGCATGATCTGTGTTGCGAGAAACACCCAGAGCTCTCGCACTTTTCGCATCAATGTCTGCGAAACCATGCCGAAAAATCCGGTTAAGAGGCTATGTAAGTGGAGCGCGTGCTCTACCGCACCCCGAACAAGCCGGCAACAGAGAAAGATAGGCGAAACTGAGACCAACGGCGGGTATGCATCTAATAGAGGAAGAGCGGTTCTTCAGGACGCGGAGATACATCAACATCTAGGTTTCTCTCAAGCCGAAAGATGTGACGGAACTGGATGAAAAGCGTCGTGAAGATTATCACGAAGAATCCGACCTCTGGTTTATCATTTGTGGCGTGTATAATACAGCGAGAGCATTGGCAGATGCAAACCGAAAAACAAAACCAACGGCTGATGATAAGACCAAAAGACGAATGCATCAACTCACCAGTAAGATAGGCTGGACAAGACAGTACGCGTCAGGTGGGTGTGAGAGGAAAGCAAGACTCACCGGGAGGATAAAATGGCTGATTACTCCAGAGAACGACATTCAAGTTACACTCAAGTTAATCACAGTAACTATTGGCAATGCGTAAAAGATTATTATTTTTAAGAACACGATTTATTGCGGTAATCGCGAGAAATACATTATTGTAAACACAACTCTTGACTTCACTCTACGGGCGTCTGCTGCATGCTAAGGTGCGTTCACACTGATTTGACGCTAGAAGTCGATAAGGAAGAAATTCTGGAGCGCAAATTTCAAACTCGATTAAAAAATGTTATTATTTTTTTTAAACTTGTTCTCGGGTGACGCCGGTTTTTTATCGTAGCCCCAGACTAATTCAAGTGACTCATGACCGCTGTTATCCCTACACAGCGGCCGCGAGTGGTGGAGGCGACGATAGTCGCCTCTGGATGCTTTCCTAGAGCTACTATCTTTACACCATCAGCCACGGTCTAACAATAAGTTAAATTCCTAGTGAGAAGAGGGTGTTATGAGTCAATTTAATACGATATCTGAAATCTTTTGCAATGATGTTCAAGGTACAAAATTAGGAGCATGATCTAGTTTGAAGTTCAGCTTTTACCACTTTTATATTTAAACAGCGGCCTAGAAAGTTTCTTACAATGCGATAGGTGTTTAATAAAATCGCTTTCTGAGCTGCGACCAGTACCCTACTGACTCCTAAATGTTCAAGATGTCCAGTGCGTCTTGCGCGCACATTGCCTGTAGCCAAAATCACAATAGGATGAATAGATGCGTGTTTCACGTTCCTCCATATTGTTTTTACTTAATGCCTTAGCTCACTATACCTATGGACCTGGGTTGTATACGCTGCCTGCAGATACCGGTTAAGTGGACAAGCAACGTCGGTAATGTAGACTCTTCCACCTTTTTTTCTCACATCACGATGTCGGGTTGACTGGTTCGTATATAATAAACCGTCTGGATAAGAACCTCTCAATATGAAATGTGATATTCATTTTCTAAAATGGGCACTGGAATTTATCTATAGAAAGGCATCCATTCTGTTAACAGTCCTAGATTTTGGGCAAATAGTTGATGTATAATGCCCGCCACATCATTATGTTTCTGGGTGCTCGCCGTGGATGGTTTTTTATCTCCATTGCATTTTCAATTTCTCTATGGTTTCTACCCTGATATACAAGGCCTCCTCTGAGGACAAATTCAAGGCTGTGTAATCGAGATTCGCTTTACAGATGGTGTTGTGAAGAACAACATATCGCTTGCTTTTAAAATAGTCTCGCAACTGTAATACTTGAAACTTACACAGTTCCTGGACATTTACAACGCCCCTACACCCTTTACGTCGTGGTAAAACTAACATTTTAATCGCCGAATTACTGTGGTGCATTCGGTCCTTCGTCATTTCTAGGCGGATGGTTTTATTTAACCCTTCAAGGTCGATGTGTGACCATTCGATGAATCCAAAGCAATACGCGAAGAGTGGGATGGCATAGGTGTTGATTGCCCTGATCTTGTTTGCGAATTAAGAGAACTCTCGAGAACCAATCTGAGTCTTGTAGTGAAGGCAGCCCTTAGGCTTTCTTTAACTATCGTATGCTGAATATCTCCAGATTTGAGAATACCTAGACATGTATATGACTTGCCCTCATCCATTTCCTCGATTTCATTCTCGTACTGGTTCTGTAGCTCTGCGCTCCCTAATTCTCCTCTGGTTAAATGCATTTTGCTGCATTTATCTAGTCTGAACTCCATGTAGATATAACTGGCTCACTGCTTTGTGCCATCACTAACTGGCTGCAGTTTCTGGTCTGAACAAGCGTATAGCTTCAGGTCATCCATGTACAATAGATGGTCTGGTCGTCGTAATGCGTATTGATCTAGTTATCTTGAGCTGTCCATGATCAAAATACTTGATTCTTGTATACCAAAGCATCATCGCATGGCTTAGAAAGCCGATGGTGCGTGAGCAGATTTTGTAAATTTGTAAGACTTCAAGCAAATAGTCATGTAGTACGGAAGAAAATGCTTGCTTTTAGTCAATATAGGTATGCCATGTTAAAGTCTATTTCATGTATAAGAGCTTGTGTAATGGCAACTGCGTCTAGGGTTACTAGATGTTTACTACCCCGCGGGTTTTTACAACATCCTTTTTGTTCTTTTGTAACGATGTCTTTCTTCTCACAGTGAGAATATACCTTACCTGCAATAATAGTCACATGGATTTTGAGCATAATGTCCGGATCTAGAAATTTTCAGTTACTTGCCCTTTTCAAAACGGCTGAAAAATCTGAATCTGTGATGTTAGTCAACTCCATTTCAGGGTTAATATTTGCTCTAGCTCTTTATAGTTAGAACCACGCAGCATTTCAATTGCTTTTGTTCGTTTCTCTCCAATCAACCGACCAGTAGTAAGTGATGTCTTCCCATTGAGGGACTTTTGTGTCTTGCTGTTTATTTTGCTTTACACTCAGTTCACGATAGAACCTTCTTTCATCTGCTTTCATCTTCTTTTCTTGTACCGAAGCAGTCTAGCATTAAGAACATCAATTCGCTGCCGCTGGGAGTCTGCACTCCCATTCAATATTGCTGGTGTTAATGTCTGGATACACCCAGGGTAAATGTTGAGTCAATCGACCCAATTTGCACATTTCTTCGCTGACATCCATATCCAACCTAATCTTCCATGGTGGATCTCGATCGCTTCCTGGGTAAAACCATGCTGTTCGGGTGTTCTATTAGTGCACGCCACCTTCCACCCACAGGTACTCACGGCCTGGTATGTCGCTGCGAAACGCGGTCGCGAAACGCGGCAAGTGATTAGTAGATTCGTTGGTGTCAGTCGTTGTTTCGATACTCTATATTCAGCTTGCGCATTCGTCATAATTCACGATTATACACACTGAAGGCCCGTCTCTAGGGATCCGACAATCATACTGGAGGGCCTTATAGAGATCAAGCATTCATCCTGGAAATCCCGTTTATAGGGTTCTAACATTCATCTTGGAGATCCAGTTTATAGGTATTTAACATTAATACTGGAGATTTCGTTTACAGGGACCCAAATATTCATCCTGAAGAGCCCTATAAGATCCAGCATCCATACTGCAGGGCCAATTTACAGGGATCCATATTTCTTACAAACGATAGTTCCAATGTCAACGACTGAGACCAACGATTCAAAATATTAGCTTTATTTGCATTAAACAGTGAGAGAAAAACACAACTTCGCACACGCACACGTACATGCTCATATACAAAAAATATCAAAAATTAAAAATTTCTTAATCACAGTCGTCTGCCGTGTACGCAGGATGGCTACAGAAGGCGATTTTAGCCCCTATCATTGTTCACTCCCAAAAAACTCCGGACGATGCGGCACGAGTTCAGCAATACTGTATTCTGAATTATATGTAGCGAATTTCGAGCTCCTAGCTCTTCTAAGATTTGTACGCAACTCGCATAAACGTTACCAGAGAAGGCGATCACGATCGAGTGTATGTTGACCTTGTATACCCTCCAAATGGTCAGTGTGACCTGCTTCAGGGCCAAATATTTCTGGATCTTCTCAGTATATCGGAGCCTAATTTTATTGTTAAGGGAAACGCTTATGTCTATTATTCTCACTTGTGGAGCACATGTATCTAACCAGAAGACATCTGGACGATTGTGTCTGACTACGTGGTCAATCAGAATAGTCCTGTCCCTTTAAAGGAGATGTTCATTATGTCTGCCCGTGTATTTTTGTGAGGCAAGCATCGTACAGCCATCAATGATGTGCTCGATGTTCTCATCGGGATCTCCACAAACGCGACATCTTTTAATAACTGCCGCCATACTGAGGATATCTTTTTCGCAATTCCTCGTCTTTATCACCCTGTCCTGTATGTCAATGACAAATCCTTCCGTCCCCGGAAAGAGTTCTCCTCACCTTAACCAGAGGTTTGAAGCATCACTATCTATGCGAGGAAGATCTAATATTTGGGGGTGTTGCTTGTGCAGCTATTTACCTCGCCATTGAGCAGCTAACTTTTCAGAGTTAAAATGTCCGATGCTCTGGAAATCAACATCTGCCAGTTGTAACGGGGCATACAGGTCAACTCTACAGATGTAGTCGTAGAGTGCCATGTTAGTCCTGTTTTGGAAATATTCGCGCAATCGCGTAATCCTTATGTCTCCCTTAAGTCTCTAGGTATTTGTACCAGAAGCTGTGTACCTCATCCACACACGGCTCTTTCCAGTTCTTAGCCCTCTTTAGGATACGAGTTACATCGGAGGCTGAGATGGATAGACTACACAGGCTGACAAAATTTGTACCAAAAGACCGGACTATGTGACCCCGTAGGATTTTGGTGTTCTAAAAACGAATCCGTTGTCTAAAGTTTTCCCAAAAACTGCTAACGCCATGGTTTTGTACTTCTTTTTACCTTTCATTAAAATTTGTAATCATCTCAAACCGATTTTATTTCTCCGAGATATAACACACTAACCATTTCAGTTTCTCTTCGCCTTCTTTGCTAGTTTTTTATTGTGGAACTGAAATGGTTGATATGCGATATCCCGGAGAAAAAAACGGTTCAAGATGATCTAAAATAGAAATGGAAGATAAAAGGGGGTACTAAACGATGGCGTTAGCAGTTTTAGAAAAATTAGATAACGAATTCGGTTTCAGGATACCAAAATCCTTCGGCGTCACATAATCCGGTCTTTGGGTACAAGAAAGATGTCATTTTTGTCGGCCATTCATCGGACCAGTAAACTGGAAGAAAACACTATTTAAAACGATAACTCAGATTAAAATAACGACGTGCGAATTTACGCCTGCCACGATTTCAAGATGGCGTCGGTAGCCCTCGAATGGCGCCGAAGATAGCTACTAAGTTTCAAATATGTGATTTGCAGTTTGGCGAGAATGAAAACGGAAGGAATTACAAACTGATTTTTCCACTAAATTCAAAGCATTTTTATTGGAGACTAAAGAAACGCCGGTTGCCTCGGAGTCCCGAGGGAGTCCTCCTGTCCCTACCCAGAAGCATAACAGAAGCAAAAGCAGAAGCACAAACAGAACTCAGTCAAATAATCAGCACACGAGGAACCGCGAAGATTTCAAGCCTCCCGGTGATCTAAAGCAAACATTACATCGAATCAAGTTAACTGAAGCTACGTTACACACTGCATTTGACTAAAAAACGAATATATGAATCGCTTGGCGCTGCTGTGTGGTTGGTAGCATGCCGCTCGACTCGTTATCTGCCTTACAGCCAAAACGACAGGAGGTGTAGGGGCGGCCTAAATGAAGGCTGTAACTAAGCAAAAATATCGAAGAGTAGATCCGAAGCATTTCCGGTAATGATTTGACTTGAGCTGTAAGTAGCCAGATGCTCGACCAATATCTCACCATTTCCTCGGCTCAAGGTGGTTCACAATAATTTTGAGCCTTATTTTTGCCATCTGCAAGTCCGCGATAGAAATGTTTTTCGTCTGCCAAATAAGTCCTATTGTCATTCCTCCCCGTGAGCGCTCTCTTAAATCGTCGCAGTCGCGCTGATAGGACCATGAGCCTCTGTCAATCACTTCATCCAGGTTCGTGGATGTTCTTGAATGGATATTAGGTGGGCAAAGGATCTCCTTTACGTGACGAGTCAGTCTCTGAGACCGATTGCCCTTTTGAAATTGGTACAACTGTCCCAGTTTTGCTTTTATTTTACTAATCACGCCTTGAAGTCGAAACTTCCATGAAGGGTCAGACATCTGTCTTGGGGCGTAGTTGTTAGCATCCTGGTCTCTGAGCTTTATGCTCATCATCCTGGTACATGCGACCGTAGCGCAAATGCAAGAATCTGCACCTGCAGCAAGCTCACATCTTTCTGAAAGAACAGAGGCAAAATCTCAGTCATCAAGCTGCCAACTAACCGGAGAAGGTCCTTTTTGACTCTAAATTTCAGCAGACTGTTTCTCATTGATGGTTCTTGATCCTAAAACTCTAGGATGGTAGTCTCAGCGGAAAGCCATCCCGTCGAGAGAAGTTGTGGTCGTTCTCGTCTCGCATTCAAATTGGCAGCGCATAAAGCCATCCCGTCGAGAGAAGTTGAGGTCCTTCTTGTCTCGTATTCAAATTGGCAGCACATAAAGTACTCATCAAGATAAGTTTGAAAGTTGACGCTCTGCCGTAGCATTCCTGTGGAAGTGATCAGCTGGGGGCTCCAAACCGAAACATCCTCCGCAAGTGCAGCTGATTTTCTGCTACTTATCACCTCTAGCCGATGTTTTGGCTGGACAGTAGCCCTTTCGGGTATCCCGGTGAGACCTATCTGTCCATCACGTAGCTCATAACCACCGGCTTGCATGCCGCCACCCCCAGCGGTGGCACCGGGGGCGCCGCGATGATCCTCCGGAAGCGACCAACGTCTATATAGGTTTAGGAACTTCTCCATTAATTTATGGCTTTTTTGGTGCTCCTCTTAGTCCCCTTCCTCTTCGTTCTCTGCCTGTATCGCATGGAAAACTCTGTCAGTAGCAATGCTACAGCGAGCATAGCCGTCAAATTCATAAGAGGAAAGCTCAATCCCTACCACGATGCCAAAGGCAGAACACCTTCGTTAGGGTTATTAACATTATTACTTTGAGAATTTGTAGGCTTCGGAAGCTACGACCATAGTTCTTTGTAGCAACTAATCCCGATGCAGCCGGAACGTGTACATCATCCACTTCTGCACCATCTGAACAAATTTCTTTCACTCTTGTCAAATAGTGTCTCATCTATAGGGGAGACTCAATAGACTTGACCAGGTTTTCAGTTAAACTCACGTAAAATTCGGTAAACGTATTCAATGCAGCAAACAACACTAAAATATAATGTGCAAAATTCTTGTCTATATTCATAGATTTTCGCAGAATTTTGAATTCACTTTTTTAACACTAGAAGTACCTGGATTTTCTGCCATCCTTGGTTACCACGAGGGGTCAATTAACCCCTACCTGCGTTGGGTGTGAAAGAATGATTTTAAACAGTTTCTACTGTCAAAAGTTAATGATAGAAGTATGCTATATTCATATTGCATCGTTAATATAAGTGGAGAAGAGTAGTGAGTCCTGAAAAGGTACAAAAAAGAAGTTAAAATGCCTACCCCGCGTAGTCCTACCGACGTCGCTTCTGCTGCTACTGCAACAGCAAGCTAAATCGTTTGATGCCGCTGTACTCCCTGATCCGAGTATACGCCGTCTATTTCAACTTACTGCAAATCCACTGTCCCGAAAAATAAGTCACTAACAAAGTTTTCCGTATACAGAGTGTATCAACTATATTTTACTTCGCTAGAGTGTCGTATCTCTATGTATTTTTAAATAGAGATACGACACGCTAGCGAAGCCGAATACAGTTGATATGCTCTGTTTTCGGAAAAATTGTTTAGTGATTTATTCTTCGGGACAGTCGAAATGTGGTTATTCCTAGCGGTTTAATATAAACGTAGAACGTTATACACTGGTAGAACTGACATTCCGAAAATGTTTTGAAGCAGAGTAGAAGAAGAACCGACCATAAATGCAAAGTCCAGCAGGCAGTATATCATCTATTTCCTGTTAATTAGAAGAGCAGTAATAGTTCTCGGGATTAGAAATATCACACACACGTTATAGAAGCGATACAAATCAGACCTGCTGCGCAGAAGGGGAAATCGGTAATGAAATACCAGCCAAAACGCTATAGGGGTCAATTGACCCCTGCCGGTAACAGACTATAAAAAGTCAATTTTTGTCTAAAGTGCGCTTCCAATATTTGGGAAAAAATTGTCAAACACTCCTATTTATAAATAATTAAAAGTCACAAAACGCCACCTCTCTACAAACAATCGCTGCAGAGATTTACCACTTTAAAAATCGAAAGGGGTCAATTGACACCGCCCAGTACTTCTAGTGTTAAAAGTTATGTACGTTTTTTTGCAATCGTTTCTTTTTAGCCAAGTTTCCCAACTTCGGGGAGACTTGACCAAGTGCATTAATTTTTTTGAATCACCGTGGTAATAAATCTATCGAGGCTTAGAATGGCTTATTATTTGTTTATTTATTAAAAAATTATGTCAATGTTTAAAATAATGAAAATATAAGGGGATGTGGGCTCGATTACCCTTGGAATAAGGCTTTTTTCAGGATTTTTTTCACAATTAAAACAATAACTACGTATCGTATCGAAAAACAATCAATAAAAAATTTTTGTTTTAGAACGAATAAAACAAAAACTACGCTTCCTATCAGAAAGTAATTATTAAAAAAATTGTAGATCCTCTTTGGGTGCAAAATTTTTGTTTGAATTTGAATTTCCGATTTTTCAATAAAATTCAAAAAGTTATTATAAAAATACTGTAAGACTTTCAAAAACCAACTTCAAATTTTGATTTTCTTTCGTTTTTTTTAACATTGAAAATGCTATAACTCTGATAATCTTTTTGCATTAAAAAAGTCGTAATGATAAATTGTTCGAATTTCCGAGTGCTACTCAAATCTTGAAAAAAATGGTCTCAAAAATTTTTAAAATGCTCTATATTTTGCATTTTTATCCAGAATAACTGGCTAACGAACTTGATCTTCAGTTTCTGCACTAAAAGAGTGTACAAAAGGCCAATCTAATACATTAGTCCTTTCAAAAGTTATCGTGCTCAGGAATATTGTATCATCATCCTTACTATTATTACAAATATTATCACTTCTACTATTATTGCATATTTATACTAATTACTTAACGGCTTATAAGCACAGCTCCCAAACGAATTATAATTTATGACCTTATAGGTAGAAAAACACATGTAACCAGCTTGTTGCCACTTGGTCAACTCTCCCTTGAAAATCTTGGTCAAGTCTCCCCAACATTAGTTCTTGCGTTCGATGTCATAAAAATATTAGCAATAACTGTTTCATTATTCCGATTCATATAAAATCATTACACTATTTTGTAAGGAATAACGTGATATATGAGTACTCTGAACATTTTGATTACAACAGTAGAAATATACTCACAAAGTTGCATACAAAATTATATTATTGAACGCAAATTTATTAATCACAGGATATCTTCTACAAGGTTAGCATTTTTCATTTCAACCTTGAAAAGTTACATTGACGGATCGAAGCACGTATGAAAATATTTTTTTACAATTTTTAAAGACCAGGAAAATACACGTTTCTGCCAATTATCGAATCTCGCGCTTGGTCAAGTCTCTCCGGTCTCCCCTGCCACAATTTTCTAGGATTCTCGCGTTACTAACTTCTTCCATTAGCGTTTTACCTCACACATTGCACAGGTATTGCATGCCAACAGCGTTAACTTCAACCTCATCCTTCCTTTGGTAGGTCCAGGCCTCGCTAACGTACAGCACAGTGAGAACAAAAGTAGAATTATATATCGCCATTTTAGCTCTACCTGATATATTTTTACTTCTGACAATGTATCCTGCTCTACCGATAACCTTCTTAACCGCGTTCATACACCTGTCTATCTCTCCATCTCTCATTTAGGACAATATTGCATATTGGTTTCTCACCCTTTCCTTCAAAAACCATGATTTTTGTTTTTATTGACGTTAATTTTGAGGCCCATGTTCTTCATGCTTGTATTCAGTTTGCTCAACATTCTTTGCAAGTCTTCGATTGACTCTGTCAGAACAACCTTATCATCTGCGAACGCTAATCCACGCACCAACACTGTACCGATATCCACACCTTCTTCGTCGAGGAGGGCCATTCTTAGACACTTGTCCATGAATATAATAAATAGTCATGGGGACATAACGCATCCTTGCTTAACACCTTGCATAATAGTGAACCAGTCACTCAGTTCCCCATTTACCCTTTTCACTCGCTTTGCTACCTACATAAAGTGCTTTTGTTGCTTATAGGAGCCATCTATTCATTCCGTACTCTTTCAGGACTTCCCAAAGTTTACTTCTATCTACCTTGTCAACCGCTTTTTTCAGGCCAACAAATGCACAGAAAACTTTTTTATTTACACTTAAACTTTTTTCTGTGTTCTGTCTCAAGCTAAATATTTGCTCTGTACATAATATTCCTGAAATAAATCCACTTTGGACTTCCTATATCTTTTCTTCTGTTATTTGCATTCCCTGTGAATAAGTATTATTGAATATATTTTACTAATAGTACCTACTATCGGCGCAAAAATGATAGGCATCTGCCTTTGAAGCTTAACAACTCAGCAAAAAAAATGCTAGAGTAATAAGTTAATACTCATTTGAAAGCTGAAAGTGTTCCACGTAAATGAGCTTAAAGACGTTAACGTAAAAAAATTTTTGTGCTTTGCAGACAGAAAAATATTTTCAAAAGTAAGGAATTTCGGGCACATTTAAGAAGAGTCAAGTTTGGAGCATTACTTCTTGTACAAGAGGCAATGGGAAAAATTTGAAAAAATTCCTGAATATGACGAAAACATTTGTGAACAAATTGCAGTAGACTAATTTGAGAAATAACAAAAATTGTTGCTTAAAATTACAAAAATCTACAACTATACTATCTTCAGTTATAATGAAAATATTAAAGCGATTCAAACTTCAAACTGTAACGGATAGTTTCTGTAATTATTTACAATTGCCCGGAAGGATGTAATAGTTTTATTTTTAGTGAAAATCGCGATATTTTTAGAGATTTTTTTTTTTTGAAAGCAAGTGTCAGAAAGTAGCAGGGGTGCCTTTTTTTGCTGCCGACCACTGATGCCTTTCTTTTAGCCGTGCTTCGGAATTGTTGCCCAGGCATTGACGCTTCTTCTCCCCGGCAGCATATAAAAAATGCACCCCCGCTGGATACTAACACTTACTTTCCAACAAAAAAAATGTCCGAAAATATCGCGATTTTCACCAAAAATAAAACAATCACATCCTTCCGGGATATTGTAAATAATTACCGAGCCTATCCGTTACAGTTAGAAGTTTGAATCGCTTTAATATCTTCATTAGAACTGAAGATAGTATAGGTGTACATTTTTGTAATTTTAAACAACAATTTTTATTATTCCTCAAATTGGTCAACTGCAATTTGGTTACAAATGTTTTTCTCATATTCATGCATTTTTTCAAATTTGTCCCATTGCCTCTTGTACAAGAAATAATGCTCCAAACTTGACTCTTCTTAAATGTGCCCGAAATTCTTTACTTTTTTTTGTATTTTTCTGTCTGCAAAGCACAACAATTTTTTTACATTAACGTCTTCAAACTGATTTACGTGGAACACTTTCAGCTTCCAAATGACTATTAACTTATTACTCTAGCATTTTTTTGGCTGAGCTGTTAAGCTTCAAAGGCAGATGCCTATCATTATTGCGCCGATAGTAGTAAGCTCATACCTCTGTAATTATTACAGGTGCGTGTATCTCCCTTTCTTTTGTATATTGGAACGATTATCGCCTTTTTTCAGTTATCTGGAACTTCTCCCATCTCGATACGTAAATTAATCAAGTCGTACGAACTGTAAGGTATGTAGTCTCTACCGTATTTAAGCATTTCAACGTTAATACTGGCTACACCAGCAGCCTTACCATTTTTTAAGTTCTTAGTTATATCCCTCACCTCAGAGGCACTGATTCTCTCAACCAGGTTTTCCAACTTATCGTGTTTTATGTCGCAGATGTGCTCCCCTATAGCTTCACCTCCCAATAATTCCTTGAAAGAGTCCCTCAGAGCATCTCGTATTCCGTCTATATCATATAACATTTTACCCTTGCTATTTCTCATGCTGACTAATTCTGTACTACGACTTACTTTCATAGCGGTCAACGCAAACTTAAAAAAAAAGCTTACTTCCTTCAAAATCGATTTTTATTTTCTTCTCTTCTTTTGTTTTACTTTTATTTTTACTTTCTTTAATTAGTACTATTACTTTCCTGTTTTTGTCTCTGTAATAATTTTCAAATTATATTTATCTCCTTATCTCTAAGGCCTCTAATGCTCATATTTCTTAGACAAGCTTACTTTTTTTCGTGGACGGCTACGCGGATTTCATCATTCCACCACGCATCACCAGACATTATTCCTACGACCGCAGTACCACCCACTTCAATCACACTCCTCAGAATGATATATCGGGGTATTGTTCATGCGCCGGTTATATCTGTATTGTGTCAATTATACTGTGGCTGTCTCCTCTGCTCCTTTCATTCTAAACCACAACAATTTGGGAGATACAAATCCATGCTTCTTGGCATGCTGCCTTGCTCTCTCATTCATAATCTGACCGACTCCTTGACTACCATGTGATTCACTATCTGCTCCTGACCATATTGCAAGTCCGTTTTTAACTCCCCATTTTTTACGGTTTGTAATGTCACATCCCTTTTTCTTTGTTTCACGTACACATAAAATATCCAACTTCCTTACTCGCATAGTTTCTCGTAATTCTCTTTTATTAAGATCATTCACCCCTTTAGCATTCCAAACACCTAGTCTTCATTCAGTGCCTGAAACTTTACCTATACCTTTGCCGGATGCATGCCTTTCGTCAATCAAAGTTTCAGTCCATCGTATGGTAAGGTGGAGACTCTAGTTATAACGTCAATCCCACCAAGCTTCGGTCAATGGAAGGAAAGTGTAGGGCCAGAATAAGAACCGAGAGGGTCCTGGTAGGCTTGTGTTGTATACTGAGAGAAGAGAACCAGACTTCAGCAGATTCGTGAGAGCTGAGAAAATTTGTATACCTTTTAACAGTTCACGAAAATGTCCACAAAGTTGATATGTTTCCAGAAATTTCATAGGTTTCTAAATTTCATAACTTTTCATAATTTTCCAAGGTTTTCATAAATTCCCATACTTTAACACATCTCACAATTCACAAAACTTTTCAGAAATTTCCATGAATTATATAACTTTCCATATCCTTTCATGAATTTCAACAAGCATTCAGAAATTTCCCAAAATTTTTTATAAATTTCCGAAAATTTGATAAATTTTTAGAATTTCTATAAATTACCACAAATTTCCAAAAATTTCATGAATTTCGATGAATGTCCGGAGAATTGATAAAAATGCATCAAATTATACGTATACAGAAACCTAATTTGAAGATAACCGCACAAAAATTGACCGAGCAAATGGAAAATGTATATTTTATTATTCGACATTGAAACATTGAACCTTTTTCTCAGTAAGCAGTTTTTATAATTATGGCGACAGATCAAGACATTAAAATTCTTCGTTTTCAATGTGAAAGCCCTGTTTCTTTAAAATGTTGGTACTTAATATATTCCATGAAAATAAACGTAGTAGAAGACGAAAGGAAGAAATATTAAAGTCTTTTGTTCTAATTCCATTTACAAATTTTAAAAATGACGACCCCCCCCCCCCCTCAACAGGTAAAACAGTCAAATTTTTAATTATACTATACAAATTTCAACAACAGTTGAAGTTTTATATCTAAAATTTAATTTCTCCTCAAATTTAATAGTAATTGATACAACCCGGTCAGAA
>CAKNWW010321302.1:0-13355 GCA_932074435.1 Andricus kollari | reverse complement strand
GGCTGGTTGAGCGGAAGACATGGGCGGAAAGATGGGAAGGTAGCAGGGTAATAATATAGAGAGAGAGGATTCAGATAAAAGGAGAGATGTGGATCTGAGACGAAGAACTAGAAGCACTGAGAGCTTAGATAACAAGGAAAGGAAGGTAGAAGAACAAATAACAGATAAATGAGAAGGAAGGGAACGAGGGTGCAAGTAAAATAATGGGCCGAGTTTGGGGCATAGGAAAGCGAAGAGTCAAGGACGACTCAAGGATGAGAGCATGGATGTTTGATGTGTTCGCGCGCGTGCTTTTATTGTTCCAATTCGTGTTATTATTATAAGTTACAAGGTGTGTTGTTGGCAACTTGAACATGGTAAGTACCTAAATTTTGTATTAATTAATTCTAACGAATTAATATCCTTTCTTTGTGCGCTTCTGTTCCTGTTGATGTAATATTCCTAACCTCAATTCCTAATAACCGGTTGTTATTTAACGGTTTTGACTTATCGCTTTCCATAAAACGGAATTTTAAATTAACTTTATTTTTAAGCAGTATTTTCTAATAACCAACCAAACTAATATTTTAAAAGTATAAAAAATAAACTTCAAGTCTCATTTAAAATGTTATTCTTTAGTTTCTTTATGGAATTTTAAAAGATTCCAAGGAATTTTTTATTAATTTAATTAATTCGAAGGGGTTTCAAAGAATCTGGAATATTTTAGCATATGGAATCATTTTACAGAACCCATAAGGTTTTGAAATACTTTAAAAGATTTTATAGGATTTTATAAGATTTCTGAGGATTTCAATGGTTTGAAAGGATTTTAAAGCTCTCAATGTATTTTAATACATTTTTCAGGATTTCAGGAAATATCATCATAGAATTTCAGGGGACTTCGCAATATTTTACTGGATTACAAAGAATTTATTCACGAGAAGCGAGGTATTGTGTACAAAAAAAATTTATTTTCATTGAAAAATTTTGTGTTTACACATCTGCCATTTTCTTGAAAGTTCAAATTTTGACTTAATTTTTCGTTCAAGTACAAGGGAATATCATTTTTTTAACTAATACCGTTGTATTTTTTAGTTTTAGTTGATCCAGTCATGAGTTACTATGCGCACCGCAAAACACATTTTTTTTATTGGATCTCTAGCAGATTAACTATAACTTGCTTGTTTATCGATATTTTTATCTTAAAAAATTACTCTAACTTCTTGTAATGTTTATTATTCGAACTGTAGAACATTTTTCAATAGGTGATAAAACCGGTTTTCAAAAAAAATTCTTTAAAAAATCGTTTTTTTTTTTTGGTCTTGCGACAGACCCTATCCCCTTAACAGATTCTAAGGTGATTTTATAACATTTTCACCGATTTCAATGATTTTAAGGGATTTTAAAAGCCCCAAGGTATTTTAATAACATTTTCAGGATTTCTGGAAATATCTTCATATTTCATAGAACTTCACAGGATGTTATAATATTTTTAAGGATTTCAAAGAATTTATTCACAAGAAGTGAGGGGTTTCGTAGGGTTTCAAAGATTTTACGAGATTTTCAAATATTTGTTGAAATTCATTTGTAATTCGCCCTGAATTGTTAGTAATTTAGCCTGAATTATTTTAAAAGTTCTTGAATTGTTCCAAATTCACTCAATTTTACTCAATTCAACAGAGTTTTTAAAAGTAATTGTTTAATTCATCTTGGCGTCTCTTAAACACACCGTATTTTTGTAGGCATTTCATCAAATTCTTTTGAATGCACTATTGATATTTTTAAACTCAAATCAAACTTGCTTAATTCAATTAATTTTTTCATGTTTTTGAATCGTTTTCAATTCATTCAATTGCATTTAAATTCAGCTTGGTCTTTTTTTATGAATTTCATCGAATTCATCTCATTTCCCTTAAATTCCTCGAAACTCACTCAGATTTTATTGTAATCAGTAAAATTTTTTAGATTTTAAAATTTTTCCTTATTTTATTTGAATTCTTTTCAATTTAACTTAAATTCTTTCGTAGTCATCAGTCACTTCTTTGGTAGGAAATTAGTAGGGTTTCAAAAATGTTGAGAGATTTTAAATTTTCTTTGGAATTAACCCTGAATTCTTTCAAATTCTTAGAAATTCTCTTGAATTATTTTAATTTACTTCAGTTCTTCTAAATTCACCCAATTTTACCTAATTCAACGGATTTTTTTTTAATTTTTAAAAGTTTGTATTCAAGTGATTCTAAATTCCTTTAACTTCATCGTGAATTTTTATGAATGTTATCGAATTCTTCTCGTTTACCTTAAATTCCTCTAAATTCATTCCCATTTTACGGAAATCAAGGGAATTTTTAATTTTTTCCAATTCCAGTTGTTTTTAAATCTTATGAAAGTATCCTGAATTTGCTAGCCTTTGAGCGTGAGAAAAAGTACCCCTTAGTGCCTATATTTTATTTTAAAGGGACTGTGAGACCTGAAATTGTTAAAAATAATTGTCGTATATCAGCTATCCCTAACTAATCGCAATTGGGCATTAATATCTCTGATATTTTATATGAAAACTATGAATTTCGATCTTCGTGTCCTCAAGACGCACGAGGGTTGCGCCGGCCTGTCGTTTTGATTTCATAGTGTCCTGTGCCCACCCATCTCACGGTTCTGAGACGTGGCCATAAGTGTGATTTACCGAGGACATACTGGGAGCCGGAGTCATTTTCGGGTGGCAGTTGCTCTCAGTGGGACCCTGCGGTGGTTGTTTAACCAGGTTTTTTAATTATACATATATATAGTTCAAATTTTGTCATAAGGACAACCGCAGGATTTCGCTGGGAGCAGGTGCTAATCTGAAAAATTGCACCCGCTCCCAGCAAAATCGCGGTAAAATTTCAGCTGTAACCGCGTCTCACGACCGTGAGATCGGTGGTTACAGTCTGCGTCGAATTCAATACGATGATCCGGCAAAAGTCTCGTGCACTCTGAGGTCACGGAGCGACCCAAGGACGACCGCCTTCTGCATTTTACCCGCAAGTATCTTAGCATATTCTTGACACGCAGGGATGCTTTTCAGGTTACTAACCAGTGAAACATTGGTACCTCCAAGAGCGCCGATGGTCAAGACGATTAGCTTAACTAAATATTCCGGGTATAGCCGTCGCAAGTCCCTTATGAGGTCCTCATACCTCTTTTTCTTTTCATTCTCCTTATCCATGATGTTTTTGTCAGCTGGTGCCCAAAATTCGATAACGAACATGGTTCGTTTCTCGAAGTCAAGAAGAACTATGCCAGGCCTCGAGTGCGCAACAGAAACAATTTTCGAGAATATGAAGTTCCAGTATATCCGACACTTCTCATTCTCGACAATTGATTCCATTTCCCTAGGAGCGTTTAGCGGGGCGGTATTTAGGCTGATGCCGTAAGAGTGACAGATATGGTAACAAAGCACTCTTAGTGCCGCATTGTGCCTTTGGATGTAGGTCGTTCCAGCATGAGTTGGACAACCAGATAGTATGTGTCATACATGCTCGGGGTGTGCATGACATGCTCTGCAATTATCATCGGGAATGTCTTGGCTCAAAATGTGGCGACGGTATGCTAGAGTGGAAATGACACCGTCTTGACATGCCAAAATGAAACCCTCCGTGCCCGACTTCAATCCGGGTGATTTAAGGAAAGCAAACGTTAGCTCATACGACATCGACAGATCCTCCACATTTCTGGTGAAGATGCCGTGCATCTTCATCTCGAGAAGCTGTTCGCGAAAGTTTTTCTCCTGTGCTTTCTTAATCCGGGCCTTCAGGAGTGAGTACTCCAGATGGATAAGATTTGATGCACTTTGCTCATTCCTGATATTAAAGTCAAGGCCGAGTATTTCAGCAGCTTCCTCCACTGCTTTGTAGAGAAACGCCCCTTTGCCCACTTCTTAGTTTTTCCTGACCATTTGAAGAAGAGGGTCTTGTCCATTTGCGACTATATGTGCTGTACCCAGAATAATCCTTTGGTTAGGACATTCTAGATTTAGTATTCTGCGACCACATTGACGATGTGAGATGTAAAGTCGCGGAACAGAAGCTTTAGGTGCATGCTTTTGTTCATGTGCATAACCTTTCGGGACCCGATATCGAGGGATCTGAGTTCGTCCTTCGTCCATGGAACCACTCCAAATGAATAGAGTACTACCGGGACGGTAAGCATGTTCATTGCAGATACTTTGTTCCTCGCCGACAGTTCGGAAGACCAAATCCGTCGGATGAGACGTTTGTATCTGCATCGGAAAGTATCCTTTATAGATGTCACGTCCTGAATGCAGCTCTGTGGCACGCCCAGGTATGTATACGTCTCTTCAGCGTCAAGGTGTCGTATAGCGCTTCTGTCGACGAGCTCAGGGTCTTCGGGGATGCCATCAAGTTTTCCTTTCTTCAAATAAACCATGGAGATAGTGGCAATAATGTGAGGCAAAAGAGGAGAGGGCTCATGGTGTCGCCCTGAAACACACCTCTCTGAAAGGTGACACTGTTAGTGATCACGCGATGTTTTCCAGATGAGATAGTAAATCTGGTTTTCCAAAGCGGCATTAATCTCTCTATGCATCTCACGATGCGTGGATGAACCTTTAAGCTTTCCAACAGACAAATGATAAGTCTATGGGAGGTTGAATCAAAAGCTTTATGGTAATCAATCCAGGCCAACGATAGGTAACGCTGATAGAATGCTGCGTCTTTACAGACACACCTGTCAATTAGCAGGTTCTCTCGACATCCTGCTACACCTTTCTTTCAGCCAAGTTGTTCGTACATCTCTCGCCACACAGGTCCAATTGTCCGTATTATCCTATCATTTAGGATAGCTGTGAAGATCTTATACAGTGTGTTCAGACAAGTTATTGGCCTGCAATTTTTAGGGTCAGCTAAGTTGCCCGTCTTCGGCAGGAGCACTGTTCGCCCTTCTACCAACCACTCCGGAATAGGCTCTTCCGACTTTAGATATGAGGTGAAAATGCGGGCCAGATGCTCGTAGGCTGATGGAAACTTCTTCCACCAGAAGGTCTTTATACTATCTGGTCCCGGACCGGAATAGTTCTTCATGCCTCTTAAAAAGTTTTTCATCTCCTCGGTAGTGATAAGTGGGCATTCCTCCTCAGGTGTTATGAGGGCACTGCACAGCTCCTTGAAGCTGATTATATTCTTCGAGTTTTCTTTCAGTGGATGCTGGACTTCGTAGACTTCGCTCCAAAATGGCTCGACCTCCTCTGGTGTGGGCGGGTGGACGACAGTAACTGGAGGGTTTTGGAAAAGTCGAGATGGGCTAGACAAAAATGGTTGATTTTCTCTGACCCACCTCTCTCTCCGCTCTCGACTTCTCCTAGCGTTAGATAGTACTCGTATTCTGTCAACAATATGCTGCCTGATGGTCAGTAGCTTTGACTTGTTAAGTGTGTGATGACAGATCCGCAGTTCGCCTGCGAACTGTCGAACCTTGGCAGTGAAAGTCCTGCCAGATGTTATATAGTCAATCACACACTGAATGCGGGACGCGTACTGCCTTGTCGAGCCTATCTTTATGCTGAGTTGATGCATTGGTCTTTTGGTCTTATGATCAACCGTTGGTTTTGTTTTACGGCTTGCATCTGCCAAAGCTCTAGCTGCATTATACACACTAAAATTGATAGTCCATAGGTCGGGTTCTTCGTAAAACTCTCCACGAAGCCCGTCGTCCAGTTAAGCCAGATCTTTGGGCTTAAGTGAAACCTGAATGTTAATGTTTCTCCGGGTCCTGAAGCGTCGGTCTTCCTCTATTGGATGTCTGCTCGCGGTTGGTCTGAGTCTCGCCTCTCTTTCTCTGTTGCCGGTTTCTTCCGGCTGCGGTTGACTAGGCGCTCCGCTTATATAACCCCTATTTCGGAGTTCCTCGGCACGGTTTCGCAAACGTTTATGCGAAAAATTCGAGAGCTCTGGTTGTTTCTCGCACCACTGAGTATGCAGTCGCGCCATGTAACCTTTCCGTTCAGGGGCCATACTGATATCAAGCACTCCAGCAGGTCGTCCCTGAGTCGATCCGTCCACTTAAAGCATCGCATGCAAGGATAAGGCTGCATACTCCGAGAGGTCGCCCGGTATCCCAGAGTCACCGTTTGAGAAACCTCGCGCAGGTACCATTCAGCTTTCGGCACGTTTGACACGCCTCCGCTTAGGGGTTATTCTTTCGGGACCAACCCTGGACAATTGTCCGCGACTGCTTATTAATTGTTGTAACCATATTCAGCGGAAACCCTTGGTACAGGGACCCTCTATCCGCAACCCGATGACGCGTTCGGTGGCTTTGTCATAGGCCCTTCGCTTCCATTCCTAAGGAATCAAAACCGAAACCGAAATATATATATTTATATATATATATATAATTAAAAAATAAGGTTAAACAACCACCGCGGGGTCTCACTGGGAGCAACTGCCATCTAAAAAATGACACCGGCTCCCAGCAGGACCACGGCAAATCACACTCATGGCCACGTCTCAAAACCGTGAGATGGGTGGTCACAGGACACGATGAAATCAAAACGATAGGCCGGCGAAACCCTCGTGTGTTTTGAGTACACGAAGCGAC
Source organism: Andricus kollari (assembly GCA_932074435.1). Lineage (NCBI taxonomy): Eukaryota > Metazoa > Arthropoda > Insecta > Hymenoptera > Cynipidae > Andricus > Andricus kollari. The sequence continues at coordinate 6,785 of CAKNWW010321302.1, read as the reverse complement.
CCAAGGATGACAGCTTTCTGCATCCATTTCGCAAGTGCCTTGGCATATTTTTGGCAGGCGGGTATGGCTTTAAGGTTACGAACCAGTGATAGTTTTGCACCTCCGAGAGCACCTATCACAAGAACAATTACTTGTACCGAATATTTTGAGTACAGTCTTCGCAGCTCCCTTTTAAGGTCTTGATACCTGTTCTCCTTTTCTTTCGCCTTGGCAGTGATGTTGTATTCGGACGGGGCCGAGAATTCGATCACGAATATGATTCGTTTCTCGAAATCTTGGAGAACAATGTCAGGCCTCGAGTGTGCATCGGAGACTGCGGTCCGAAAATTGTAGTTCCAGAAAATTTGGCACTTCTCGTTTTGGACAATTGACTTTATCTCCCTTGGAGCGTTCGGCAGGGTAGTGTCGCGGCCAACACCGTACGAGCGACAAAGATGGCAATAAAGGACTCTTAGGGCCGCATTATGTCTGTAGATATACGTAGTTCCTGCGTGGGTGGGACGCCGGTAGTATGTGTTCCAGGTACTCAGCGTGTGCATGGCACGCTCTGCACCTATCGCTGGCAACTTCTTGACATAAAATGCGCTCACGGTATGCTTAGGTGGAAATGACAACGTCCTGACATGCGAAAATAAAACCCTCTGTACCTGAATTAAGCCCTGATGATCTGAGGAAAGCAAAAGTTTTCTCCTTCAACAAGGACTGTTTTTCTACTTTTCTGTGAAAATTTCCGTGCATTTTCTTATCGAGTAGCTCTTGATGGAATTTTTGAACTTCTGCTTTCTTCACTTCGGCTTTCAGAAGTGAAGCATCTAGATGGAGTAATGCACTTTCTTCACTTCTGATGTTAAAATTCAGGCCAAGGGTTTCGGCCGCTTGATCCGCGGCTTTGTAAAAGAACGCTCCTTTGCCAATCATCTCGTGGTTCCTGACCATTTTTAGGAGAGGATCTCTGCCATTGGCTACGATATAAGCTGTACTTAGAACTATTCGGTTATGAAGACAGTGGAGATTCAGAAGTCCGCGTCCGCCTTGACGGCGTGAAATGTATAATCGCGAAACTGACGAATTGATTTGCAAGCTTTTATGCATATGCATGATCTTACGTGTGGTGACATCAAGGGCTTTGAGTTCGTTCTTCGTCCATTGAACCACCCCAAACGAGTAGAGTAGAACCGAGACAGCAAGCATGTTAGTCGCAGATATCTTGTTCAACGGTGACAGAATGAAAGACCAAATCTGTCGAAAAAGATGCTTGTATCTGCTTCGGAGAGACTCCTTTACTGATGTTACGTCCTGAATGCGGCTTTGAGGCACGCCCAGGTATGTATAGGTCTCTCCAGTGTTAAGATGTCTGATAACACCTATATCCACAAGCTCAGGATCCTCGGGAACGCCAACAATCTTTCCGTTCTTCAGAGGAATTTTGGCACATTTATCCAATCCAAAGTCCATCCCAATCGCTCCTGTGTACTTCGCGACGACATTTATGGCAGTTTGAAGTTTGCCTTTACCAGAGGCATAGAGATCAGGTCATCGATATAAAATACATGAGTGACCTTATGCTCGCGCTGGTTAGTGTCGCCACAGAGGTATCCAGAAGAATTTCTTAGTGCGAGAGATACAGGCAGAAGTGTGATGCAAAAAAGCGAAGGGCTCATGGTATCGCCCTGAAAGACGCCCCTCTGGAAGGTGGCGTTGTTGGTTGTCATACGCTAATTTCCAGATGAGATAGTAAATCTACTTTTCCAAATAGGCATCAATTTCTCTGGCATCTCACTATGTATGGATGCACCTTCAAGCTTTTCAACAGACAGGTGATAAGTCTATGAGAGGTTGAATCGAAAGCTTTCCGCTAGTCAATCCAGGCCATTGACAGGACGCGTTGATGGGCAGCAGCGTCTTTGCAGACACACCTGTCAATTAGCAGGTTCTCTCGACAGCCTGCTACACCTTTTTTCGAGCCACGTTGTTCGTACATGTCACGCCACATAGGCTCGATTCGCCGAACAATCCTGTTGTTTAGGACAGATGTAAAGATCTTATACAGTGTGTTCAAACAAGTCTGTAAACAAGGCCTGTAATTCTCTGGTTTGGACAAGTTGCCTTTTTTTGGTAGGAGTATAGTGCGTCCTAACGCCAGCCACTGTGGAATGGGCGTCTCTTTAGAAGTAAACTTCTTCCACCAGAAGTTCTTGATACAATCTGGTCCAGCACCGGAAAAGTTTTTCGTTCCTTTAAGTGCTTTTTTCACCTCTTCGGCAGTCAATGATGGACATTCCTGCTCAGATTTTATGAGGTTGTCGCAGAATTCCTTGAAGCGGATGATATTGTCAGTATCTTCTTTCAACTGAAGTGTTTTCGGGATCTTGTGTACCTTTCTCCAAAAAGTCTCTACCTCGTTGGGCTTGGGTGGATTTTTGACAGAAACAGGGTGATCATTGAACGGGCGAGATGGGTCAGCGAGAAACTGTTGATTCTCCCTGATCCATCTCTTCCTCTTACGTATTTTCATCCTTGCGTCAGATAACAGCCGTATTTTGTCAACAATATGCTGCTTGATTGTCAGCAGCTTTGACTTGTTTAGTGTGTGATTCAAGATCCTCAGTTCTTAGGCAAACTTTCGAACCCTTTCCGTGAACGGTCTACCAGAAATTATGTAGTCAATCACACATTGAACACGGGATGTATTCTGTCTTGCCCATCCAATCTTCTTGTTCAGTTGATGTAAGCGTCTTTTGGTCTTTTGATCCATCGCAGGTTTCAGCCTTCGGTTTGAATTAGCCAAAGCTCTCGCAGCACCATAAACTGATAAATTGTTGGTCCAGAGGTCGGATTCTTGCGAGATTTCTCCACGAAGGGAGGCATCCATTTCAGTCAGATCTTGGGGCTAAAGAGGAACTTGCATGTTAATGTTCCTCCTTGTCCTGAAATCGTGATCATTTCTCAGAAGGTGCCTGCTTTCCGCGGTTGGTCTTAATGTCGCTTCCTCATCTTCGGCTACAGCTTGATCAAGCAGCGGTTGGGGAAGCGCTCCACGTACATATCCATTTTTCCAGAGGTAGGCACGTTGATTTCGCAACGATTGAATCGAAACGTGCTGAAGCTCTAGGCGTTTTTGGCACCACAGTGTATGCATACGCGCCATAAAGCCTCGGTGAACAGGGATAATGCTGGCATCGTTGCAGTCTTGCAAGTCATCCTTAAGTTGATCCTTCCACTCAATGTGGGCGCTTCGCCGGTTCGTCGTCGTGTTTCCATCTAAATTATTTTCAGCACTCCGAACTCTAGGATTATCGATATTGTTCGCCGACCCATTGTCGGGTGCTCGGCGCGTTCGATCGTATTGAACCGCATTTACAACTTTTTGGTGTTTTGGTGGTGTCATTGTTGTTCCCAGGAGCAGCTAGAGAAAGGGTTCGTCCAAACTTGTAGAGCCCCGCATGCAAGGATAAGGCTGCATACTCTGAGAGGTCGCCCGGTATCTCAGAGTGACCGTTTAAGACACCTCATCCAGGTGCCATTCAGCTTTCGAAACGTTTGACACGCCTCCGCTTAGGGGTTATTCCTTGGGGATCATCCCTGGACAATTGTCCGCGACTGCTTATTAATTATTGTAATCGTATTCAGCAGAAACCCTTGGTACAGGGACCCTCTATCTGCAACCCGATGACGCGTTCGGTGGCTTTGTCATAGGCCCTTCAGTTCTATTCCAAAAGAATCGAAACCGAATGGAGGGGGTACCCGGGATATATATATATATATATATTTTTTTTTTAAACAACGATTTGTGCAATATTCCGTACATTTTTGTGAAAAGGGCCGTTTTTTAAATTTGTTCTTAAAAAAAAGTGTTATTTCGATCAGAAAAGTGATTTTTGTTGTCAGGAACTATTTTAACATCAGAAGTGAGGAAAGTGCATTACTCCATCTAGATGCTTCACTTCTGGAAGCGGAAGCTCAGAAAATGCATGGAAATTTTCACAGAAATGCAGAAAAACAGGCCTTGTCGAAGGAGCAAACTTTTGCTTTCCTCAGATCATCAGGGCTTAATTCAGGTACAGAAGGTTTCATTTTCGCATGCCAGGGCGGTGTCATTTCCACCTTAGCATACCGTGAACGCATTTTATGTCAAGAAGTTGCCAGCGATAGGTGCAGAGCATGTCATGCACACACTGAGTACCTGGAAAACATACTATCGGGGGGTCCCACCCACGCAGGAACGACGTACACCTACAGACATAATGAGGCACTAAGAGTCCTTTATCACCATCTTGGTCGCTCTTACGGTGTTGACCGCGACCCTGTCCTGCCGAATGCTCCAAGGGAGATAGAGTCAATTGTCCAAAACTGCCAAGGAGACAGAAAAGGAGGAGAGGTATTAAGACCTTACGGTTATGAGACGTGGCCATGAGTGTGATTTACCGCGGTCCTACTGGGAGCCGGTGTAATTTTTAGGTGGCAGTTGCTCCCAGTGAGACCCTGCGGTGGTTGTTTAAGGGTGTTGGTTCAATCCAACTTGGACTTTTTTTTTATAGGTACGTCACTGCCTCAATATATAATTTTCGTCAAGTATTTGAGAACGAAAGAAAGAAAACTTGTCAAATATTTTGGGTTTTGCGAGATCGTCGGATCAATAAAATTTAGAGAAATTAAGCCCTTTGCTGAGGCAATTTTTATTTTTAATGAAATTATCAATTTTTTGAAAGGGAGCAATCTGCAGATAGCAGAAGTCAGCATTTGAACGGCGAGAACCGTTTGCAAATTTATTTTTTTACTCACAATTCTGACATCACAGAAGGAATCGCTGCAGCTGTCTTGTAGTCGAAGACCCACGACTTGATGATGGTCAATATATAATTTGCGAAATACGTCGCAAAATGGAGAGAGATGGGTACAAATACGAGGTGTCCTGTGTATGTGAAGACTATAAGACTGTAGTTGTAAGCAGCAAAGCAAACACGCATTGAACCACCTGTCAAAATCATACTGCGAATCTCCGATGCTCTTAAGTACGAAATCAGTCATTATTTGGAATTACTTTTTCAACAAATTTTTACTGAAATTACATGTTTTGTGAAATATAAGTTATTCATTGGAAGTCACAGAAAATAAACTGTTAATATATGTGTTATAAATTTGTTTCTTGTCTAAAATCAGAAGTTGTACATTTTATATACATTCTTGTGCATTTTTCAATTACAAGAATTGTTTTTAATTCCAATTTTGAATTGCATCACTGGTCCGAAACACACATTGCCACTCGCGAAATCGGGACACCATTCCTTATCGACCGCGAATCCAGGCTTCGAGTCTCAGCGGCAGTTTTGAATTGAGAAATAAAAATTCAGAGAGCATCTGCAAATGCACTAATTTTATGGATAATCCAATTTATGATTGTATGTAAATTTATTCAGTTTAAATTATAATTTAAAAATATTAAAATTTTTAAAGTATATCAAGTCATCCAGCAATAAATTAAAAAACCATCAATTTCGAATTCTGAAATTTCCAAATGAGACCCTCTGCATATTTATTTATAAATTTCAAGTTTATCAGGTTGCCCAAGTATAAATTGCGATATTGCAAAATTTTTCACATTGATAATTCCAACATTACAAAACTGGTAAGTCTTCACTTTCCTTTATAAATTATAAATTTCGCAGTTCGCCAATCAATAAATTTCAAAACCATCAATTTCGAAATCTGAAATTTCCAAATGAGGCCCTCTGCAAATTTATTTATAAATTCCAAGTTTATCAAGTCGCCTAACTATAAATTACGTTATTACAAAAGAAGGGTACCGAAAATTAGCCCCACGCCCCCACTAATGAGACTGGTACCAAATGAAAGCTCTTGTTGAGTAGATCAAACTTTACAATGGGCACAACGTTGTAGAATTTAGCCTTCATACTGTTTTCTGACATTCAATGTCAAAACTCACACTAAGAGTAAAAGTAATATGTGAGACAGAATGCGTCATGTGCCCCCACCTAAAATGATTGTTTCTCTTTTATCGTGTTAAAACTTGGCTGAATTATAGTCCTAGTGGATGTTTATCAATTCACAAAACAATAGGTCCATTTATCAAGCGGTTGTCAATATACAGGGGCCTGAAGTTTTTGAATTTTCAGGTGCTTTTTCAACAAATCAATTTTTATTTTTTGAAAAAAATCAAAAATAAAAATAAAAACAAAAAACTGTTATAATAGCCTTAAAGGACATGAAAAGAGCTTTCCAAAACACTGTAATTAAAGTACAATCATACATTCCTAAAAGAAGTTACACTAACGTGAAGGTGAAAAAGCACCTGAAAATGTAAAAACTTCAGGCCCCTGTATATTGACAACCTGTTGATAATTCGACCTGTCATTTTATGAATTAATAAACGTCCATTAGGACTATAATTCAGCCAACTTTCAACACGATAATAAATCATTTTAGGCGGGGACACTTTGCGCATTCTGCCCAACATATTACTTTTGCTCTTAGTGTGAGTTTCGATATTGAATGGCAGAAAACAGTATGAAAGCTAAATTCTACAACAACGTGCCCATTGTAAAGTTTGATCTACTCAACAAGAGCTTTCATTTGGTACCAGTCTCATTAGCGGTGGCGTGGGGCCAAATTTTCATGTAATCTCGGTACCCTCCTTTCCACATTAATAATTACAACATTACAAAAGTAAAACTTTTCACTAAAATAAGCATTTTTCTATTAAAATACATGTAAAAATTAAAACTTTGTCCATTTTTTGTTAAAAAACTGTCCATTTTTCTCACTTT
>CAKNWW010321298.1:0-10727 GCA_932074435.1 Andricus kollari | reverse complement strand
TGCTGTGAAACTTCTAAGGTACCATATAGGCGAAATTCATGAGGCGTTATTTGAAATTTTCAGTAAGGACAATTTAGATACTGAAGTTAGACACATGGCTAAGTCATTAATGTAAAAATTACAAGATTTCAAATTTCTATGCTTAGTCGTTTTCTGGCATGGTGCTTTATTCAAAATTAACATGACTAGTAAAACATTATTAAGTGCTAAACTAAATGTAAAGTCTGCTTTAAAATTCCTTCAAAAATTAAAGTCCTACTTCGTAGAACGTAGATCTGATTCAGGGTGTAACAAATACTAACTAACTAACTAACTAATATAATAATAACAAATGCTAAGGAATTGGCAGAAATTCTAGGCTTTGAAGGAAATTTGAAAGCTGAAGCACAAATACGTAGGCGACGAAAAAAGATCAATTTTTATTACGAGCATGATGATCATGTAATAGATGATCCAATTAAAAAGTTTCGCGTTGACTGTTTCTCCCAGGACATCGATACAATTATTATGTTTTGCATAGAAGCACGGTTTCAGATTCTTCATGAATATAATAATTACTTTGGATTCTTATGTAACATCTATCAACTTCGAATGGTGGATTATAAATCTCTACTACGAAATTGTAAAGATTTGCGATTGATTTTAACTCATGGAAATGAGCGCGTCATCGATGCCACAGCTTTTCGAGATGAGCTTAGTATACTTCTACTGCATATTACTGAAAATATGTTACCGATTGAGGTATTAAATTACATTCACAAAAACTGCCTAACGTCAGTTTATCCAAACACTTACGTTGCTTTGCGAAACCACCTTACTTTACCCGTTTCCGTCGCAAGTGCTGAAAGGTCGTTTTCGAAATTAAAGATAATAAAAAATTATCTACGTAATACAATGCAAGATGAACCAATGTCAGCTTTAGCTACTACAGCTATAGAGCAGGACATACTACTTGACTAATCTTAATCGCTTTTGTAAAATAAATATTTCATTAAACAATAACAAGATCTACTTCACATGATTGCTTTCCCTTTAAAAATAATTCGGATATAATGTAGTAATTTATTAAACTATTAATTTATTTATAAATGATTTATTATAATTAATAATAATTATTATTCATTATAATTATTGTTAATAATTATTATTTATTATGATTTATTATTCATTTATTATTATAATTTTTAATTAGAATAGTTATAAATACTTCGATTTGAAAACTCATATTAAAAGGGGCGGCGAATTGAAATTTGCCTCCGGGCGGCCGATAATCTGAAGCGGCCCCTGGCGACAGTGATTTATCCTTCGATACAATCGAGAGTGCATAAGTGCCCAATGTTGTGGCAGTTTTTAAAAAAGATGAAAATATATATATATATAAGGTTGTAGGTGAAACTAGAACCAAAGAAGCACAGATTCTGTTAAGTGCTGGTAAGGTGAAGTTTGGTTTTTTCGAAAAAATTCAAAAAGTTGTTCTGATAATCTTGTAGGGCTCCCAAAAAGAAACGTTTTTCTGTTCTTGACTTTTTTTCATATCGTGCCTTGTTCGGCTTAAAATGTCAATTTTCGTTTGTTTTTTTGGATTTTGAAAATGCTATAACTCTGATAATTTTCGTATTATCGAAAAACATCATTAGGATAAATTGTTTTTCTTTTTGAGTACTACTAATAACCATACATAGAATTTTCAAATCTTAAAAAAAAGTGGTCAAAAATTTTCAAAATTTGCTTACTTTTTAAATTTTTATCAAAAATAGCTGGCTAACGAACTTGTCCTTTTTTTAGGGCTTGAAGAAATGTGCAAAAGCTGAATACAATCTGATCATTTTTTCGAAAGTTATCGTGCCTACAGACTACAGACAGACAGACACCTTGGTAAAAATAATTTTTTCTAGCTCAGAAGGTCTCAAAACGTGAAGATTTCATGAAAAACGCCTAAGTCAAATTTTACATAAAACCAATACCTTCTCATTAGGATGAGAATGTAAAAATGTATCAACATTTCGGTTTAAAACCGCACATAGAGTCCTATTAAGATCTCGTCCGTCAATCTAACTAATATACTTTAGAAAAACAGATAAAATCCTATATAATATTGTACCAATAAGAATCCATAAAAAATATTAAACATGACAAAGCACAAATATTTCAGTAAAAACTTGCAAAATCTAGGAAAATAGTATTAATTTGATTAATATGGAACAATTTTTTGTTTGAAAATACTTATCAAATGTTAAAAAAGTTCATTATTAAAATAAAAATATATTAATAACATCCAACATTACAAACAATTAATTCCAGTATTATTGACTGTAAATGCCAAGTAAAATCTCATTCGTGAATCAAACTAATATACTTAAAAAAACGGATAAAATCGTATGTAATATTGCACCAATAAAAAACCCTAAAGTATATTAAGCAAAAATATGTCAGAAAAAACATTCAAAATATAGAAAATAGTATTATTTTGATTAATAAGAAAAAAAAAATTTATTTGAAAATACAGATAAAATCTTAAAATAGATAATTATTAAAAAAATAAAATATATAAAAAATTCCAGTATTATTAACTGTAAATATCAGCTAAGATCTCGGTCGTGAATCATACTAATAAACTTTTAAAAAGCCGATATTTCGTATATAATATAATATTGTACCAATAAAAATCCCTGAAATATGTTAAGGAAAAATATTTCAGAAAAAACCTACAAAATCTAGAAAAATGTTATTGTTTGAATGATACAGAAAAAACTCTTCGAATATTATAAAAAATTTAGTAATATGTACTCTAAATAACAGGTAAACTCTCTTTTGGAAGTTAATTGAATTGGCTTTATAAAATCAAATAAGATGAAGTATAATAGAATACACTTATAAATTCTTGTAAAAGAAAAAAAAAATTAAGTACAGTCTAATAAAATATTCGTCTTATGAGAAAACTTTTAAAAATAAATAATGTCTGATAAATCCTTGTACAATCTGAAAAAATTATCCTCTGAAAATTTTATTCAGATATTTATGAGATTATATAAGAAGTTGCTGGTGCAAATACCTGGTTAAATCTAATTATGTGTTTTTTATGAGATTATATAAGATGGTTTCAACAGGGATATTCGTAATCAGTGCGTCAAAATACATAAATATACGGAGCCCGAAGAAAATCGTAGGTCCACCCTTTGCGGAAGCTTATCCAAAACTGCAATTTTCAGTTTAAACAAAAAATAAAAATTTGTTCCCGAGATATTGAGTTGCTAAATTGGGAGAAAATGAGTTTTGCCTAGAAAAAGTTAACAAATTCCGAGTAAAACATTCAAGAATTTGGTGGTTCTAATTTCATGGGTTTTGAAAACCGTTTTTAGATAGCGACTAAAAATCTATTTTTCAATTTTTAGAAATAAGAAAAACTTGCTCCCGAAATATGGGGAGGCTGAATAAGAATAAAAAGCTTTCATAGAAAAAACTTATTCTGTTCCGGGAAAATAAAGAATTAATATAGTGGTATCGCAGTGTAACTGTTGTAAAAGTTATAAAATTGGCTTTTGGTACAAAATGAAGATTTATCATTTTATTTTGGAATTTGATTACGGTATTTTAATGCGAACAGCGTGACAACTAGCTTTATTTAAGAGTTTTTTCTTTAAAAAAAAGTATATTATTATTTTACAGTATTTATAAACTTTTAGGAAGAGGAATATGGTCACAAAAAAGTTTCAAGAAGATAAGACGTTAGGCACGTAAAAAAAAAAGACAGCAGACATGTGTACAGAGAGTCTGGTATCTGGTTACGAATTACCAATCTTTTTATTTACTTCAATAAAAATGAGATTTCGAACAAATCCTTTAACAACATGTACTTGATCGTTTAATCATTTTTAATGCACAAAGCTCATTTTTGCCAAAAATGTCGGTTATCTAGCTTTGTACTGCAACCCTTTATTTAAAAAACGTATAAATCATATCTTAAAAAAAAATATTGTCATGCATCGAAAGCCGGATAGAGCCAGATAGGTAATCGTCTTCGGACTTGAACGAAAACAGTCTTCTAATGTAAGTTGCGACAAAGTTCCGCATAGGGCCAGATAAAATGCTATTTTCTATATGTCATCCAGATTAAAATCCGGATAGAGTCGCTAGTTTTCTGTTTAAGATTTTACGAAACCGAAACAGATCCAGATAGAGATGGAATAAAATCCGACGTGGTCTATTCGAACATTTATCCGTCTTTGTATCTGACTCTATCGGATCCTATCCGTCGTTTTAAGCAGGGAGCCCGATCATTTTAGATTTATGTCACCGGAAAAATCGGAGGCAAAGAAGTTTCGACGCAGTTAAGTGTCCTCAGCGAAGCAGATGAAGAAATCACATAATTGTCCAAGAAATAATTACCGGAAGTGTCCGCCATCCTGGATTTTGTGTTTTCGTCGATTTGCACGTGTATTTTGCATTTCTCGATGAAAAAGGTGAGTAAAGAATTTGTAGAGAATTCGATTCTACCATTTTCATCCAGACGATAATTTTGTAAAAAAATTATTTGTCGCTAACAATAAACAAAAAGTGTGGAAAATTGAGAAACCGGCGAAGTTTTTCCACTTTCTGACTATTTTTATTGAAAATAAGTGGCACATTTAAGTAATAAAGTTGTAGGGGACTCAATTTCCAAAAACTTTTCTGTGAAAAAGTTTTTCGTGCGACGTGTAGATCACGGTCGGGAACGCTCTCAACACGGCGGTGTGGGAGAACTCGCGCGGATGGATACAATATATGTGTTACCGGCAAAGCCCGGAGTGGCGGCAAACCTAAGCTTGGTTAGGCAATGCGCGTATGGCGGATACGTTTTAGGCAAAGTCCGAAATACTATGTGAATTCGGGCATTCAGGCAAACCTAGGTGTTCCAAATGTTTCATAGGCGAAATTACAAAATAAAACGTTCACTTCGAATTGTCCAGCTTACGAATCCTACGATATCAAAAGTTTGTAAATACTTTAATGAAATTGTTGCTTTCTCAGTACGTTTCTCAAATCAAGGTTTCCATTATTATCTTGACGCGTGAATAACACATCAGAGAGCGCGCTACAGTCGACAAGAGTTCTTTTGTGATAATATAATCTTCATTTAAAATGAAAAAACCGAAAGTGTAAATGGCTCTTCTCTCACAATGTGAGTGAGATGATGTTTAAAGAAAAATGTACGAATATGTTGAAAGACACGAAGAAATCATAAAATTCACATTTTATTCAATCCGAACAAATTGTAATTCTAATTGGCGTAGTTATAAAAAGATTTCATGATGGTTTCTATGAAATAGGAACGAAAACAAAAATAATTTCTTCATTGTACTCCAGAAATTTGTTACAAGAATGCCCAGCTGAAAATTCCTGTACAGCAACCTGTGCAGCAACCGTACAGGTTCCTGGTACACCGGTTTCTGCTACACCGGTTTCTGCCACAGATCCTGAGAGGGAACCTGCGCACGTTCCTTTAGAGGAACCTGGATATTCAAATACCTGCACAGGTCCCTGCATTATCGTGGATGTTGCTGCAAGAAATTCCCTTGGGCGGATCCTGTACAGGATCCTGTGCAAGTGGGAAACATTAGCAAAAGGTATCTATGAAGGATCCTGTACTACTTCTGTCCCACATGAATACTCCTGTACAGGAACCTGTAAAGGATCCTTCACACACACACACACACAAACGCAAGGACACACCTTTCACACACAGCCTTTCGATAGGCAAAACTTTTAACTTCCAAGATGATGCACCTAAAAGTTGCATCATGTAGGGGCGAGGAAAGAGCGCAGAATCTACAGCCTCCCACTCCCTGCCAGTGCCGTTTCTGTACCTGTTTTGGCCGATTTCGGCACCTAAACAGCATTGAGAGTGATGCGACGGTCATATAAAGGTCCTATTGTATTCGTCACGTACCGGGCGGGCAGAGCGATTTGCAGTAGTTGGTCGCCACCAACCGAATTCCTTTTTAAAATTTTCTTCAAATTACACAATCCCACAAAAAAAAAATTTTTTCGGGTCCGGAGTTCAGACTATGTTGACTATATGTTTTTTGTGTCGCTGACTCCGAATCCGAGTTGCAAAAAACCGCAGCACGGCAGGGTTCTGACATAACCTCATAAAACCTCATAATTTTTTTTTCAAGTCCGGGGGTCAGACCATGTTTATTATATGTTTTTGGGGTCGCTGAATCCGAAACCAAGGTCCAAAAAACTCCTAGCACGACAGGGTTCTGACATAATTTCATAAAACCTCATAATTTTTTTTTTTTAGTTTATTTATTTTATTTTATGTCAGAACCCTGACGTGCTGGGGCTTTTTTGACTTTGGGTTCGGATTCAGCAACTCTAAAAACATATAATAAACATGGTCTGACCCCAGGACTCTAACAAAATTTGTATCAGATTTTTTGAGATTACGTCAAAACCCTGACGTGCTGGGGTTTTGTTGGACCTTTGATTCGGATTCAGTGATCCCAAAAACATATAACAAACATGATCTGACTCCTGGACTTAAAAATAAACCTTTTTATGAGGTTTTATGAGGTTATGTCAGAACCCTGACGTGCTGGGGTTTTTTGGACCTCGGATTCGGGTTCAGCGACCCAAAATACATATAGTCAACATGTTCTGACCTCCAGACCCGAAAAAAAAGGTTTTTTTTGTGTGGCTGTGTTATTAACACTTTTTTTAATTGATGAATTTTCTCATTATATATATTTTATAATTATAAATTATATACTAATATACTATTCTGGAGTTGAATTCAAAAACGTCGTCTATTTTAGCGTATCTCATTCCATTTACGAGATACATTATATTCATTCCAATTTTAAACTTCTAAAAAAAAAGTTAGATATCTGAAATTCTCGGAACCAGTAGTTTCTGAATTTATAACTTTCGCAGCGTTAATTTCAAAATTTTACAAATTTTAATTTCTAATTTTTAATTCCTTTCAGCTGGTCTACTTGGTAACCTAGTCGAAGGATAAAGGGAACTTCTGCAGGCATTTAAATCTGGAATCTGAGTAGCTTTAAACGAGCAGCACTGAAGCAGCACTGGGCAGTGCCGTTAAAGTGCCGTTTCAGTGCCGTTTCAGTGCCGTTCAATCTGCAGGGCTATAACAAATCTCGCGTATAGTGGGTGACTGGGGAAGGGCGTGGTCCATAACGCGGCCCAAAACGGGCAGTTGGGGTTTGCGAGCCGACTCGTAAGTTTCGGGGAAGAATGCCCTAGGAGTAGCGGGAGATTGCATCTCCCTGAACTAGTCCTATACTTTTCTTCCAGTGTGGAAAGTCTTGTGTTCTTAGAAGCAAATTTCTAAGTTCACAATTTTCTCCCAAGAAGAGAGTATCACCCGTTGAGAGAGGACGAAGATTATATTTTCCAATCCTGTCTGAAAAAGGATTATTCTTTGGAGCGAAACCTTGTGTAGTAGCACGTAAAGCTGCAGCTTCCTTTTGAGATCTCTCAATGTATTTTGAATATCAGAGCCTAAGAGCAATCAAATGAATTTTAAATTGAACAGTTTCTACAGTTTTGGCATTTGCCCTGAATCCGAAATATTCTGCATACAAAAAAAATGAAATTATAACGACAGACGAGCTGAGCAGGATTATATCTTGTGACCGGGTCCAAGAAGTCGTATAATTTAATTTATAATCTGTTATTTGGCTTAGCTACTTATAAGAGGAAGGGAGTTGTACTGCTCAAGCCTGTTAAGAAAGCAGTTAAGTGGAAATAGCCAAGGGAAAAGAATATCTCCCTTTAAACATTTAGACCTGAGAAAAAGATCCTGCTTTCAAAAGTGCAAATCGGCACGAACGAAATATTGAGTTATTCTCGCTTTCTCCTCGACAACTATCCTTGTCCCTCCTATATAAAGCAAGCGCCAGCACCTGTAGTCTGAGTACGCCTCCACCCAGGTCGCTCGAGTATCTCATCGCGTTACGTCTTCGGACCTTAGGTTCTTACCTGCGTAGGATTAATCCCTCAGCTCTAGAGAGAAATTTAATTTAGTGTAGGATTAAAATAATAAAATGATAATCACATGGCATTGTGAATATAAGATAGAATTTGAAATAGTCGTTACTAAAACAGGTGTATCATGGTCAATGAGTATAGTTGTATATTACCTTATGAAAAGATGCTTAAGTATTAGATCTCGGTCATTGACCTTATCTTAAAGCAGAATGAACATTCTTTTAGCTGATTTTGCAAAAGTACGATAGTTTTGATTAACATCTAGTTTACACAGAAGTATTTTAGAACTCTCTGTTTCACCAATAGGATTTTAAGACGATATAAATAGACGGAAAACAGTAACTGCTGATTTTATAGCGTTACGCAGAAAAATGAAATAAAAAGTGTTTCATCTTCGATAATAGAAAACTCACGTATGAGAAAATCTTAGGAATTACAGATTAGAAAATAAAAGAATTTTTATGTATAATGTGTGATCACACAGACTAGATTTAAGTGAGAATTATGCCAAATTTAATTGAATAAAGAGAGAAATATTACATTTATTGCGGATGAGATTATAAGATTAGCTAGCTAGAGGCTAGGGAGACTTTTGTAATAACGAGATTACAATAGGATTTCTGAATAAATCTTCTTATATTGGAATCAAAATCTTATGCTTTCTCCATAACACCCTTATTTTATTATTAAATTTATTAAATATTCTCTAAAGGGTGAAATGAACCGTTATTTAGCTAACCGATCAAAAGTTAGAGGTCACAATTGGCGCCCAACGTGGGGCATGCGAGTATAAAAAAGTATAATGTTCTTGGATTCCTTTATCTTTAGGAACGTTGAAAACAAATGGATCAAAATATTTTAATCACTGCGTTCTTCAAAGGTCATAAAAAGTTTAAAATGGTGTATCTGCCACTGCCTGACCGATTGTTGGCAGAACGTCGTAAGTGGCAGAAGTTCGTGTATAAATTCAAAATAAACTTTATATACAATGAGCAAAATGGGTTTACGCTCGTCAAGAATGACAAAAAGAGTGTTATTCGACGAAGATAGCAATGAAGAGGATCTTGATTCTACAATACGAAACATCACACCTGGAAGAATGGATGAATCCCTTTCTATACTTTTGGGGCAGCAGGAAAACAGCTCAGAGCAAATATGGCTCACAATCAATCGCAGATTGGAAGAGTTGGGACAGCGCGCTCAATGTTTATTGGATGAGGAGAGAAGACACAGGGACGAACGAGAAGCGGACAAGGACAGACCTTTTCAAACAAAAATAAACGCTCTAGAACAAAGCTTGGGCGGGTCCTTAGAAGCCACCACAAACGTCACGAAGAGTCTCGAAGAGAGAGAGAATAGGATGCAGGCCCAGTTGGACCGTTTAGAGACTGCTCACACCCGAGTCGCAGAACGCATGACGGAAACCATGGATCGCCGTACAAATGCCATCTTACCCGTCGCCAAGCCTAACATAAAATACTTATTGCTTGAATTTAATGGGGAAGTTAGCCCCATGAAATATCTAAGGCACTTGAAACCATATTGGGACGTGGTACGGCCCAGAGCATGCGACATGGAATATTTAATCACACACACAACATGAAGTCAAGAAGAAGCTTGAATTTGGATGCTATCAACAAAATCGAGACCGCTCACGTGCCGAGTACGCGACTAAAATGTTCGCACATGTCAGTGAGTTAATTCCTGCACCGGAACAAGCTGAAGTCATAAGAAAACTTGCTCGTCACTATAGTGACGAGATAAAGTATGCAATCGTCGGGCGAGGAATAAACAAATGCGAGCAATTGATTGAATTGCTCGAAGAATTTGACAAAATAGGAAATACCAACACTGGACATCCGGAGGGGCTTGAGTCGAGGAATCGAACAACTCCACAACGTGAGAACACACACAATCAACCAAACACATGGCGAGCACAGAATCCAGGTGCGGTATATGGCCGCATTGGCACTGGTAGTCAAGGCAACTACGGACAACTACGGACAATTACTTGTACCGAATATTTTGGGTACAGCTTTTGCAGCTCCCTTTTAAGGTCTTGATAACTCTCCTACTTTTCTTTCTCCTTGGCAGTGATGTTGTATTCAGACGGAGCCGAGAATTCGATCACGAATATAGTTCGTTTCTCGAAGTCTTGGAGAACAATGTCAGGCCTCGCGTGTGCAGCGGAGACTGCTGACCGAAAATCGTAGTTCCAGAAAATTTGGCACTTCTCGTTTTGGACAATTGACTTTATCTCCCTCGGAGCGTTCGGCAGGGCAGGGTCGCGGCCAACACCGTAAGAGCGACAAAGATGGTAATAAAGGACTCTTAGAGCCGCATTATGTCTGTAGATGTACGTCGTTCCTGCGTGGGTGGGACACCTTGATAGTATGTGTTCCAGGTACTCAGCGTGTGCATGACACGCTCTGCACCTATCGCTGGGCACTTCTTGACAAAAAATGCGGTCACGGTATGCTAAATGGAAATGACACCGTCCTGGCATGCGAAAATAAAACCCTCTGTACCTGAATTAAGCCCTGATAAACTGAGGAAAGCAAAAGTTTGCTTCTTCTACAAGGACTGTTTTTCTTCATTTCTGTTAAAATTTCCGTGTATTTTTTTGTCGAGCAGCTCTTGATGGAATTTTTGAACTTCTGCTCTCTTCACTTCGGCTTTCAGAAGTGAAGCATCTAGATGGAGTAATGCACTTTCCTCACTTCTGATGTTAAAAT
>CAKNWW010321295.1:0-13957 GCA_932074435.1 Andricus kollari | reverse complement strand
TTTATACGAGTCCCAAAGTGTATTTCTGGGGTTTCTGATCCTGGAAACCACCGGGTTTCCTAGGGTTAATCGAAACACGATATATTTATGGTCTTAGAGAGACCTCTCATCAGAGACTCTTCAGTCCACTACCCTGCTCCTCAGTGCACCCGAGCATAGAGTCAAGTCGAGAAACTCACTCCTGTTTTTAGTCTGGAATGTGGGAGTATCACCCCGATTCAGAATCTCTAGCTCTGTGCCTGCTATATACTTAATTAAATGACTCCCTCTGCAGTTGATGTTTGTGCTTCCCCACACCGTATGGTGAGAGTTTGCATCACAGCCCAACAGCAGAGGGATTTTATTCTCCTGACAGTGTCGAATTAGAGCCTCCACCTGTCTAGGAGGCCGGTGTCCCCCGGCATCGCCAGGGAAATAGGCCGAGGAGATAGGCACATCTAGCATTCTTCGCTACTGCCTCTGAGTCTCGTCTTAATAACGGTGAGATCTCTAGACCAGCATTTACGCACCAAGATCGCATCCATACCCTTGACGGCCTTGCATGCCCTAGGCGTTTTTTCGAGCGGCCCCTTATATATGGAGCCGCATCGTGACAAGCCACAAATCCTTTCCCTGCATATCCAGGGTTCTTGTATTAGGGCGAGCCCTGTCTGCACCACGGACATGCGTCTGGCTAGAACCGCCGAGGCGCCTTTGCTGTGGTGCAAATTAATCTGCATCATGGAGATTTCCGTCTCAGCCATTGACAGGCGAATTCGGGGCACCTCCGGGCGCTTCTGGTCCCCCTGCGGAGCCCAGTTGGGTCACTCGGAAGGTAACCCTACTCGCCCCTACATAGGGGCGGTAATCAAGAGCGCCAAGGGCTCTGATTGAGGATTCAGGAAGACCGACGACTACAATCCAGCCTCTCCCATTCGGTTTGGAGCCCTGCCTGTCAGAATAAACCCTTCATGAATCAGTTCGCCGAGAGCGGGGGCCCGCCCCCGATTATTGAATCATATTTTGTTACAGGAACATACACTTTTCACATCGACATTGACATCAAAAAGTTGCATGAAAGTTTGCCTTATGGTTTTCTAAAAGATTGTATAGTGTAGGGTCTTATTATCCCCACTACGCCACTCAGCGAAGTGGAACTAGCGAGCGAGTCTGAAGTGTTGTGACTAATTCTTGCCACATGCTAATCTGGTTGTAGGGCGCACTCCATTATTTTTTGAGAAATATAACCATTACCTACAATTGGTGACCCCGAAGTGATGGCGTCGCTATGGCTATGTGGCGTCGGAACACTTAGCAGTCACATTTGAGAGACTATACCAACACCAGCCATGGAACTTCAGTACCAATTAATAAAAGGACTTTTGCGAGTTTTACCAAACACATTTTTGGAAATTTGAATGGAGGATAAAGGAAAATTTTCTCCAGGTATAACCTCAACGGCTACTTCAACTGAATATCTCTCCAGGTGTAAAATTGTACTTCTTAATGTGTAAGCAAAAGAATGTAATTTTTACGCGTTCATTGAAGTCTAACGATATACGTATTAATGCCGCGTGGTGATTTTTCTCTTTTTCTGTAGTCAAACGCGGATATTTTTGCTGCAAAAATGTAGTCCGAGTGACGATAGGGAAATTTCAAATGTTCGTGATAGTAAATATTATTCCTACTTGGAGAAGGAATAACCCATGTTGAATTTCGTAAAATATTCTTGGAATTTCTTCCTAAAAATATGTCAAAGACGCGAATCATAAATTTACTCTTTTTCATGGAGCGTCAAAAAAGTGTATTCCTAAACAATTAAATTCAGTTCGCGGAACATCTTCGTCTACGTACACGTGTGCGACGTACGTGTAACTTAACCCCCATGTGTCAATAAGCGACATTGTTCACTGCTCCGATCCGTTTATTAACGCTTATAAATGCGTCAATCATTGTCTCAAACGACACGTACGCTAGAAATTCAATTTATTTCGCCTTTGTAACAAAATTAATGCGTGATAATTTAACTTTATTTCTTTAACACTGAGGGGTATGAACGTTCAGGTGACATTTTGACGGTTCCCGATGTTTTTTAATTAATCCTGCTGGTTTGTGCCGTCGAATTTACGGTAAATTATTGCTTTATATTTTTATTCAGTTCCGATCTTAATAAAATGCCAGATTCGGAGAACAAAACCGTTCCTCCGGGAGGTCAACCCATGGGGAATGAACAGCTTGCTGTGGCAATTTTACAGCTAAACGAAATGCAGTATCGCGTAGACGCCTCATAAAGGGTTTCTAAAATCCCTAAATTCTTTTGCCAGGATTTATGCGGCCGTTTTTGAAAGGCGAAGTTCTTTCAGGCGGGAAGCCTTTAGTTATTTCAAATCGCCCACGATGCTTAAATGACAATACCTGTAGCGAGGAGATCACAAAAAGCATGTTTCTCGATCAATTGCCGAATCATGTTAAGGCAATCCTTCAATGTACAACGTGGACAGCCTAGATGATTTAGCGAGAATGGCCGACAAGGTCACTGAGGCTGCGGGTCCAGGTAGTCTTAATATCTCCTCCTTAACTTCTCGTGAATCGTTAAATAAACCTAATACTTATGCTGCTGTTTGCGGTGCATCATCGGAAAATTTAAAAGCCAAAGTAAATTGCTTAACTGAACAACTAGAAAAGCTGACAAATCAACTAAATAAGCCTCATTTTAGCAGATCATGCGGGCGTGGGCGTACTCGTTCGAATTCCCAAATTCGGAACGCACGCGATCGCTCCAAAAGCACTGATTCTAAGAGTCTATGCTTTTACCATGGAAAATACGGTGAAAAGACTCATCGACGCCAGAAAACCTGCGCAATCGTTCAACCGTCTTCGTCATCGGAAAACTAACAGAGCCTCCCCGTGTGGAGACAGCGGGTTCAGGCAAAGTCACTTCCAAACGTCTTTACGTCCGTGACCGTAACTCTGGATTTGCCTTTCTCATTCACACCGATTCTGATCTCTCTCTACTACCGGTAGATGAAAAACTTAAATCCACGCCAAGCGACAGCGTGTTCTACGCGGCAAATGACACGTTTCTTAATCGTCTGACCTGGTTGTGCATGACGTTCAGCACCACATTCAAACTAGGTGTCCCCCGATTGCCGAGCGTGCTAGACATTTGTCGCCAGACAACCTGGCGGCTGCTTAAACTCAATGCCATCAAATGCTTGAGTCTGACAGTTGTCGCCCTTCCAGCAGTCCATGAGCAGCAAAAATTCACATGACTCTGAAAAAAGATGCCGAATGGAGAATTTGTGGGGATTTTCGCCGGCTCAACGCTGTCAGTGTTTCAGACAGATATCAAGTTCCACATCTCCACGACTTCTCCGAAAATTTGCATGGCAAATCAGTCTTCTCGAAACTAGATCTTTTAAGGGCCTACCATCATGTTCCGAAAGCTGCTGAGGATATACCGAAAATGGCGTTAATTACACCGTTCGAATTATTAAAATACACCGTCATGACCTTCGGATTACGCATCGTAGGCAAGTCCTTCCAAAGGTACATTTGTCGTGCCTTAGGCGATCTCAACTTTGTTTTCGCTTACGTCGACATTCTCGTTGCTTCCTCAAACGATGAGGAACACGAGAAACACCTTACGGTGGTCTTTAGGCAGCTCAAGGACTTCGCGTTGCGCATAAATATTAGTAATTGCCAATTTGGCAAGTCCGAACTAGAATTTCTAGATTATTTGGCGAATCAAAACGGTTTCAAACCAACAACTGAGAAGGTACAAGCAATCAATTAGTTTCCGAAGCCACGCACCATCGTCGAACTGCGTAGATTCCTAGGCTTAGTGAATTTCTATCGGCGCAGCTTACCTCAAGCCGCTCATCCCGCACATCCTTCGTCTAATGCAGAAGCACGCCTGGTCATAGACGCTTCCGATTCTGGAATGGGGGCCACCCTCAAACAGAAATTTTTCGAATCGTGGAAGCCATTGGCTTTTTTCTCAAGGAAGTTCATACCTACACAACGAGCATATAGCGCGTATGATCGCGAGCTCATGGCAGTGTTTGAGGCCATTATGTATTTTTGACACTTTCTCAAAGGCCAAGACTTCAAATTAGTCACTGGTCATAAGCCGCTAATTTATGCATTTACCCAACGATGTGAAAAGGCATCTCCGCGCCAGCAGAGGCAACTTGCGCTTATTTCACAATACACAACGCGAATGGGGTATCTACCAGGCGTGGACAACGTTTTCCTGATTCTCTCTCGAAAGTCAAGTCGATACGACTACCCACAGAGTGGAGCCTTATCGAACTCGCTCAAGCTCAAGAGAATCATCAGAAGTTGAAGCGCATTATTATCGACCCAAATTGTTCACTGAAATTGAAAAAAATTAAATGGGTTTCTGCAAACACATTGCTTTACTGTGATTTAACTAGCGAAACACTTCGCCCTTTCATACCCGAACCGCTTCGAAAACGCGTATTTAGTCTCTTTCACAACCCGGCCCACCCAAGTAAGAAGATTTCTAAACGGCTCATCTGAAAGCGCTACGTGTGGCCAAATATGAATCACGATATTGCCAACTGCTGCCAACAATCATTTAGGACCGGCTTACTTTGTAGATCCGGATGCAAGGTTTAAGCATATCGCTATGGACATCGTTGGTCCGCTTCCGGACTGTGGCAGTTACAAATACCTCCTAACCATGATTGACCGTTTTTCTCGATAGCCAGAGGCCGTTCCTCTCGAAAATATCGAAGCATTAACATTATGCCACGCATTCGTTGATCATTGGATCTCTCGATTTCGCATGCTCGAGACCTTGACCACCGACCAAGGATTTCAATTTGAGTCGCAGCTCTCCACAGCCTTACTCCAGCTTACAAGGTGTTACAGAATCCGAACTACGGCATACCACCCAGCGTCGAGTGGTATGTATGATTGAGCGTTGGCACCCTTCCCTTAAAGCTGCAATCATGTGCCACGCCGAGCAGGGTTGGCTTCGATCGTTATCTACCTATTGCTAGATCTTAGATCAAACAACATGGAAATCGGTTCATCTCCGGCTGAATTTCTTTACGGCACTACGCTGCGCATTCCCGGAGAGTTTGTCTTGCCGGAGGACTTTACTCCTGACCCCAAAATTTTCTCAGAAGAATTTCGGGAACATATGCGACTAATAAGACCAGTCTCTGTGGGTCATAAATACAAAAAGAGAGCATTCCATCATAAGGATCTAAAGTCAAGCTCGCATGTGTTCCTCCGTGCGGGAACGTCTTAGAAGTCACTTGAGCGTCCGTATACTGGACCTCATCAGGTCATAAATCGCACATCCGAACACTTGAAATACGACTATTTTTAAGAATAATGTTTAAAAACTACAATGTATATACATTACGCACGCCAAAGGTATTATACAAAATGTATTACTATAGGAAGCACTTACACTACATGAGATTACGTGCACTTTTCGTTTTGTTTTATTTCTCTTTCTAATGATGCATGTCATTTCGCATCCGCATTTCGCAAAGACTGAAATTATGTAACGAATCTCAAAGTGCCACGAGTACTTACAAACTTCGCACAACGTTAATATTATCAATGATCGCGCATGTATGTTATTATACTTCAATTGTAATATGCCAAGCCTCTCAGACCAAATGCAGGCATGATGGACACTGCGAAACTATCATTACTTCAACAAAGTCCATATTTTCTCTTTACATTTCAGAATTTTTTTTGCGATTAACGTCCGAGAGTTTAAAAAATCGTTCCTAATGCAACGTTAGTCGGGGGAAGTACTGTAGGGCCTTAATACCCCCACTGCGCGACTCAGCGAAGTGGAACTAGCGAGCGAATCTCCGATCTATAGGTATGCTACCCGTGGTCGAGTAGGCAACGGAAGCGGGACGGAGTTCCTTCCCGCTCAGATCAATTCAGTCACCGCTGGTGTTAGAGATAGTCCGTAGCCATGTCAGGCCTTGTGCTCCTTATCTTGGCGCTAGTATGTGCAATTTACTTAGCTTAATAAAATGTCTTTTAGTAATTACTAAAGTGTTGTGACTAATTGTTGCCACATGCTAATGCGCTGGTAGGCCGCAATCCATAATTTATTCAGAAATATAACCATTACCTACAATAGGTGGTGAGCTACCGACCTCTATTTTTAAAACGAAGCTAGGGACTAGTGAGATTGTGCTTAGAGACTGGTTGGTATGGAGCAGAGCAAAGGAAGCACTTTATCGTTTACCGTGCAGAATTTACAGCAAAATTTCACAAGCTAAAAAATCAGCCTCGGCATCACCTGAAGGCTATTCCGCTGCACGAAAGTGAAAGAAGGTACACGACAAAATCCCTGAGCATAGGAGTAGTGTATCACACAAAAATTGATATATGCAGTGGAAAGCAGAATAGAGGAAGTGTGGAAAGAAATCCTAATGCGATTTCTTAATGTAACCTTGTTTCTTGCTGAAAGAGATTTGCTTTCCCGCGGAGATGGTAACAGAATTGGAGACCCTTCCAGCGGTAACTTTTATGGTTGTTTGTGCAAATTCAGTAATAAATTGCATTTTTCAAGAACGAGAGAAAGCAAAGTATCATTCACTGATTGTGGATATAACTCCTGATTCCGCTCACGTTGAACAAAATGCAATTCTAATTTGCTATGTCAATTTGACCAATGAAAATGAAGGAACCTATAAAGCCGAAGAGCGTCTATTGGAATTTGCTGACTGTACTCAAAAAATGGGAGAAGCCACTTGCCAGCGTATAATGTCAAAACTGGCGACATTTAAAATTCCTTTGGCAGATTTTCAAGGATAAGGATGTGACAAACGGCAGCAATATGAAAGGTTCCTACGCAGGGGAGTTCTCTCATCTTTAGCGAAGTACAAGCAGCTGAGAGTTTTCTTGCTGCCCTCACATTTTTTGGTGACGTAGCAAAATTATACCCAATATTTAGTTTCAGCTCACAGATACGGGAACTACTAAAGAAGAAAATAAACTGATCTCTACATTCAACCTCTCGAACTCGCTGCTCGGCCTGCATTTACTCCGTGAAACGCCTTGCTCCTCATCTTCCAGGAGTGGCAGACGCACCGGATGAGGTGTCATTATTGAATCCGAGAGAATGTCGCGGTGATGTCAATGGACTCAAAATATATACACGGACCTTAAATTGTTTACTGATGACATTGATTTCGGTAAAAGTTTTAAAAACCATTGGCATTGTAAACAAAGTAATTCAGGCCCGAGGGATAACGCTTGATGTCACCTGTGAAAATTTCAAAAGCCTAATTTTGTAACTGCAAGCTCTGCGTAATGGAGTGTGGGGGGAAATTTTAAACGAAGCTGTCACGCTGGCAAGAAACATCGGATGGCCAGAATCTCTTCAAGGGGAAATCAAAAGAAGTTGTTAGCGGAAGAAAACGGCAGACGAGGTCCACGAGAAAGAATTTGAAGATGAACATGTGGCATTTGATGTAAAATTCAAACGAGGAGTGTACTGCGTTATCCTAAACTATGTGATCCAGGATGAAACAGTGCGGTTAAAAGCAATGCACGAATTTTGTAAAAGTTCCTCTGTTCTTTGGAAGTTACGCGTTTATCGGAAGACGAAATTTAAAAACAAGCATGTAAGCAGACATCCCACGGACCTGCAGCATGAGCTAGTCCATAAAGCTAAGATGATGAAATCCATTTCCGTCCCAAATTTTGGCGAAGAAACTCTGAAACCTTTACAGTTACTCAATACTCTTCAAAGAACGAAACTTAATTGTTTGTTTAGAAATGTATGCATTGCCCTCTGAATCCTTCTGACAATCCCCGTAACAGTGGCTAGTGCTGAGAAAACATTTTCTTGTCTGAAACGAATGAACTATGTCCTACCATCCACCATGTCTCAGGACGTTTTGACCAGTCTGGGTGCGCTAACTGTGAAAACTCAACTTGCTAGAAAAGCCAACTTGGAGGCCACAACTGATGATTTTGCTTTAAAGAAGGCTACCAAATTCAATCTTTTAGAGCAAAGTAAGTTCACTGTATGATACTTCTAGTGGTAGTATTTTTTATAATTTGTGAATATTTTTTTGCCTATTGCCTATTTGGCAGCTAGGATTCTGCAATTAAATTTTTTTTATAAAGTTGCGTAGTAACGGGAGCCAGAGGGATCCCGTGATAATATAGGATGCTGGGGCCCGGAACGGCTCTCGGTGGTCCTGATTTCTTTAAAACACTTTAAGAATCGTGGCGTCTTGACACTTGAAGGTGAGTCCAGAATAGGCAATGCACAGCCTATTCTGCACTCACTTTGACAGGCTGCGTTTTTCTCCACCATGAAGACTATTGTGAGCAGGAGCACCACTCCGATGGTGTATATGAGAACTATGTTGAGAATTAGTGTGAATTGAAACTGCGACAGAACTTCGAGCAGCATTAAATGGCTTTAATCCTAATCGATAATTTTTTCCGTGAAACGAGTTTTATACAAGACAAGATCTCTTATGCGCGCTTCGCGCGCATATAATTACTTCCCTTACAATTATTTTATTTGGAAATAAATTTCAATAAACTACCGTGAAATTAATTTTTACTTTAATAACTTTTATTTGTACCCGGCTTCGCATGGGTACCCTCTCACGAAGCAGAATAAGTAATTGTGCAACTCTAAACATTCACATGCAACTTTGGAAAAACCCTCTAAAATGTCGGCGCTTACAAATTTTCATAGAAACAAGTACAGATTCCACAGTTAAAAATGATCTCAAAAGAGGGGAAATAGGGCAACAAATTCTTTTTAATAAAATTAATGTAGGTATAACATTGAATTTAATATCAATCGCTTTAAATTCTTAAGATTTCCAATCGGAATATGTTGCATTTTCAACAAAACAGTTGAGTTTTCAACCTACAAAGGTGAATTTTCAACCAAAACCGTTCAAAACACTTCAATAAAAAAGAAGAATATTTAACCAAATACATGAATTTTCAACAACAAAAAAAACGAATTTCCAACAGAACAGTTCATTTTTTAAATAAAAATATCAATACAATTTTCAACGAAAAATATAATAGTTGTTATTTCAAGAGTTAACCTTTAGACGGCCGAGATTTAGGATATTAAACCACCCTTTAGAAGTGCCTAAATTTGTTTCTTGTATCATGTATTAACTATATACAAAGTTCATATCACAGGCCGAGCTGACATATCGGCTTCCTGGCTGGATAAGGTAAAGAAAAAATGTTGTCTTCAAAACTTTTTGGATATTCCCGAAACTCGGTGAAAACATGATTTCGGGGGTTTTTGGGGTTGCTGATGACTAACCCCAATTTCGCGATATTCCCGATACTCGGTAAAAACGTGACCCCGGGGTTTTTCGGGGTCGCTGATCACGAATCTGGGGTTAGATTTGGTAAAATTTACTTCAGGGGTCCCCCAACTCTCCGCCAAATGCCGCAATATTTTTATATTCCTGAAACTCGGTGAAAACGTGACCTCGGGGTTTTTGGGGTCGCTGATATTGACCCCATCTTCATGATCAGGGACCCCAAAAACCCCCGGGGTCACGTTTTCACCGAGTATCGGGAATATCGCGAAATTGGCGCATTTGGGGGCGTGGGCTAGGAGCCCCCTGACGTGCATTTTTCAAATTTGACCCCAGATTCCTGATCAGCGACCGCGGAAACCCCCGGGGTCTTATTTCTTACGGCTTTCCGGCCGTCCAAAGGATAAATTCAACCAAAAAAAATGAATTTTCAACCATGAATGGAATAGTTTAGTTTTCAGTTTATAAACTTGATTTTTAAATAAAAATAAACAAATTTTCAAAAAATAAACGAATTTTCAAAAAATATTTAAATTTTCAACCAGAGATGAATTTTCATCTAAAATGATAAATCCTCAAACCAAAAAATGAATTTTCAACAATTTAATTTAACTTCCAACCCAGTAGTTACATTTCCAACCAAAAATAATAACTTTTCCATTAAGAAGATTAATTTTCTATCAAAAATAACTAATTTTCTACCTGAACGGATGAAAGAAAACGCTAAATTTTCAATCATAAATGGAATAGGTAAATTTTTAGTTGACAAAATTAATTTTGAACCAAAGAGATGAATCTTAAAATCAAAAATTAAATATTTAGCAAAGCAGTTCAAATTTCAACAAAGTAGTTGAATTTTCGACCAAAAAATATTTTAATTTTATACCAAAAATAATTGAAATCTACCAAAAACGACGCATTTAAGAAAAAAGTTGAATTTCCAACCGAAACCTATTTTATACCAAAAGAAAGGAAGTTACAACAAAAGAGTTGAGTCTCAAAAATAAAAGCAAACTTTACACTCGTTGCAATCATATCCTTTCGACCCCATTTGTGTACGCTATGTTTCATCATATCTTTATCGGAGATCGATTTTTTATGCCGTGGGATGTTTTCCATTCTTGAAACTTTTTATACGTTGCTTTATAACGTTCCCTTGATTTTTGCGGAAAGCCTCTTTGATCGCTTTTTCAGTTTTCTCTGCATTTTCCGGACGCGTGAAATATTGTTGTACTTTGTCACTTTGTTCGCGAAACGAGATCATTTTTTTGAGAACAATCGACAATAATATCTTGATTGTAGACAAGAGGTGAGAGTAGTCACTTGAAGTTAGCTGCAGCGCTCGTGCGATTATGACGTAAAGGTCTTGAACTTGGCTGCAGCGCTCATGTGATGAGGACGGAGATGGAACGAAAGAGGGAACGATCGCCTCACAATGGAGAGATTCTGCTTTCGACCAATCACGAGCCGTTTCATTTCTTTTCATCCGCTACATCATCACTTTTCCTCCCTAGGGATGAAAAGAAAACTCGGCTGCATTCGGCCATTTTCGCTTTCTCTACAGATGAATTCTCAACGAAAAATATAATAGTTGATATTTCAACCAAAAATTATTTTAATTGTGTTTCAAAATCTGTTGAACTCAACCAAAAAAAGAAGAATTTTGAACAAATTAAGTTTAATTTTGAGCAAAATGCATGAATTTTCAAGGAAGTAGTTGAATTTTCAACTAAAAAGGTAAATTTTTGACCAAAAATGAAACATTTAACTTTTTAGATGGCAAAATCACTTTTGAATAAAGACAAATTTTTAACAAGATAGTTAAATTTTCAACTAAAAAATATGAAATTTCCACAAAGTAGTTGAATTTCCAACCAAAAGAGATTTTGTAACAAAAAGGAATTTTAAACAAAAAAGTTAACTTTTCAACCAAAGAGATCAATCTTCAACAACAAAAATCTATTTTTAATAAATCAGTCCAACTTTCAAACCAGTAGGTTAATTTCCAACCAAAAAGAACCTCCAATTAACTTACATGCAATTATTTTATTTGGAAATGAAGTTCAATAAAATACCATGAAATTAATTTTTACTTAATTTTTACAGCACTATTATGAATGATTGAATGTAACCTACAATGCGAACTTTAAACAAAATGATACCCTTGTCCTACCTAAAAAACTAATTCAACTACCTAAACAAATATCTAATAATGACCTTAGCTTCGATGATACAGAGAATATATTAGCAAATACAGTCCAAACTCCGAGCAATGCCGTTTTCGGGGCTGTGGGGGAGTATAATTCGAAGAAGCCATATACCCTCACTGTAAGCGCGGTCACGCTTGAATGTGTGTAGAAGAATTCAGCTGATAAACTCCGAGCAATGCCGCGCGTCTGTTAAGTTAAAAATCGATCTCAAACATTGTTTTATCCCTAGCGAACCGAATGAATGGAACAGATACGATACAGCGTATCCCTATAGTATCCACATAGTATCCTCTTCGTATCATGCAAGAAAAACTCATTGAAAAAGGAAGATGAACATTTAACTTGTTAAAATTCGGATTCTACGTGAAATTTTGCGTTAGAAAATCACGGAGTAATTGCAATAGTTTTTCTTGCAACAATAAAAACTGAGAAAAAAAATAATACCTATCGACAACGTGGGCTGAAGGAGACTTCAAGCGTCCATAATCAAGCACCCATAATCGCTTAAGTAGTACTGCTTAAACGATTATGGATCCGGTTGAAGTCGCCTTCAGCCCACGTTGTCGATAAGTATTATATATTTTTTTAATTTTTATCGTTGCAAGAAAAACTATTGCAATACTACGTGACCTTCTAATGCAAAATTTCACGTAGAATCCGAATTTGAATAAGTTAAATATTCATATTCCTTTTTTAATGAGTTTTTCTTGCATGATACGGGGAGGATACGATGTGGATACTATAAGGATACGCTGTAGCGTATCCGTTCCGTTCATTCGGTCCGCTAGGGATGTACCTAGTGTACATTACGTGTGTACAAAAGTGATTGATATTGGATTATTTCGTTATAAACCCGAGCTTAAAGGTATGTAAAACATAAAAATCGATCATTAGCTATGCTATGTTCGATTCTTAGAACAAATGTAAACAAAGCGTCAAAATGACAAATAGTTCACCTAACTTTTAACGTATCCTGTGAAATCTCGTGCAGTACATTAATAATTAATTCCTGTGTCGTATTAATTGTTTTTTTTTAGCAAAGAGAAACTCAAATATCGAATTGTCAATTATAACCTCAATTTGATATCACTCATGCAATCTTATTAATTATAACAATACATGTAAAACTTAATGAAAAAAAAAACAATGAAAGGCTTATTTTACAGTAGTAAAAATAGATATTCATTCATTTGAAATATGGAAATTCACTCTTTCCCACATTTTGTACTGCGCAATAATACTGCGAGCAGTTTTCTCATAGAAACTCATACTAAATGAGCTAAAATCAGACATCTAATATCATTTGAACGCGATTTTAGAATTTTTCATGGTTTTCTTCAGGTTTTAAGGTTCACATTTTATGTTGAACATTCATCCAGAACATCTTTACCCAAAGCTTTCAAATATTTGAGGAAACATAAAATAAACAATGGTTAGTTAGCCCTATAGTACATAAGTTTGAATTTATATCATAGCAAATTTTTTTTAACTGGACTAAACATAATTTTGAATAACGAACAGTTTTCGTGATATTTCATTTCTTATATGTATAATAAAATCAACAATTTGTTTGACTGAACAACTTCAAGGTTTTGCCCGAGAAAAACCTTCAGATTCGGCCGTTTCGTTCCCGGCATTCCTCGGAGCGTCAGCTATGAAATGCATCGATCGTGAACGACGCTAAAGTGGTGGGGGTAGCGCTCGAGCGAGAAATCGAAGAAGCGGCATTGCTCGGGGCGACACTGCTCGGAGCTTGGACTGTATTGCCACACACATACGTTTAAAGACTTGGAAGGAAACAGGTTTAGATTGGTTACATTATGTACGATATGGAGCCCGAGCTTAAGGCACATTATAGTTAATGTACAAATGCGGATTATTTGTTTGTATAAAGAATTGCGTTCCTAGAAGAATATGTTTGTTCTGCGTCAAAACATCCGTTACAAACCAACTCAGGTTGGGAACTGTTTAGTACCACAGTTCGACCACTTTTGCAATCCGATATTGAACTTCGACCTAAAAGAGTAAGAATCTAATTTTTAGGGATTAGAAGCAGTTTAAAGGGAGGACTGTAAAGCCTGCCCGAATGCGTAAATACCTACGTCATAATTCCCTTTCACTTTCAACAGTGCTTTCGCTTTCATCAGCCTATATAAATTACAATAAAGACCCAGTGCGGCAGTCTGTTCGTATGATACGACGAATTGAAAGATCTCTCTGTAAAACTTGAATAAAGTACCGCAATTCGAATCTGCTGGAATTGCTCCTTTCTAAAAAGTCTTAAGTACTATTTCTGCGTATGACACAGTACAAGTAAGAAAAAAACTAAAAAGGCAAAAGTTGTTCAAGCAAAAAAGATCAACAAATTTGTTACAATTTATTTTTTGATAGGAGGCGTATTTTTTCTTTCAATCATTAGAACTAATATTACAAATAAAAAAA